>CAUYON010120739.1:0-25162 GCA_963573935.1 Arctocebus calabarensis
TATTTCTTTAAATTCTATCTCTTAGTT
The DNA here is from genome assembly GCA_963573935.1 of Arctocebus calabarensis. Lineage (NCBI taxonomy): Eukaryota > Metazoa > Chordata > Mammalia > Primates > Lorisidae > Arctocebus > Arctocebus calabarensis. Next base: position 28 of record CAUYON010120739.1, read on the forward strand.
TTTCAAAGAAACATCAAGAAACCATGAACAACATAAGTAATGAAGAGTTTGACTGCTACTTGTTTGATGAAAGTTTTACTGCCAAGGACATTCTGGACCAAAAAAATCATTGAAGTTTCCTCTTCTGATGATAAGGATGCCTTCTATGTAGCAGACCTTGGAGATGTTCTGAAGAAACACCGAAGATGGCTAAAAGCTCTTCCTCATATCACTCCCTTTTATGCAGTCAAATGTAATGACAATAGAGTCATTGTGAAGACCGTTGCTGCCATTGGGACAGGATTTGACTGTGCTAGCAAGACTGAAATACAATGGGTGCAAAGTCTCGGGGTGCTTCCAGAGAGGATTATCTATGCAAATCCTTGTAAACAAGTGTTTCAAATTAAGTATGCTGACAACAATGGGGTCCACGATGATGAGTTTTGACAGTTAAGTCGAGTTGATGAAAGTTGCCAGAGCACATCCAAAGGCCAAGTTGGTTTTGTGGATTGGCACTGATGATTCCAAAGCAGTCTGTCGACTCAGTGTTAAATTTGGTGCCACACTTAAAACCAGCAGACTTCTTTTGGAATGGGCAAAAGAGCTAAATATTGATGTCATTGGTGTTAGCTTCCATGTAGGAAGTGGCTGTACTGATCCTGAGACCTTTGTGCAGGCAATCTCTGATGCCTGCTGTGCCTTTGACACGGGAGCCGAGGTTTGTTTCAGTATGTACCTGCTTGATGTTTGTGGTGGCTTTCCTGAATCTGAGGGATGTCAAGCTTAAATTTGAAGAGATCACTGGTGTAATCAACCCAGCATTGGACAAGTACCTTCCATCAGACTGTGGAGTGAGAATCATAGCTGAGCCAGGCAGATATTATCTTGCATCAGCCTTCACACTTGCCATTAATATCATTGCCAAAAAATTTGTATTAAAGGAACAGATAGGCTCTGATAATGATGAGTCCAATGAACAAACCTTTATGTATTATGTCAATGATGGAGTATATGGATCATTTAATTTCATCCTTTATGATCATTCTCATGTAAAGCCTCTTCTGAAAAAGAGATTTAAACCAAATGAGAAGTATTATTCATCCAGTATATGGGGACTAACATGCGATGGCCTTGACCAGACAGCTGAGTGCTGTGACCTGCAAGAAATGCATGTGGGTGACTGGATGCTCTTTGAAAATATGGGTGCTTACACTGTAGCTGCTGCTTCTACTTTCAGTGGATTTCAGAGGTCAACTATCTACTATGTGATGTCAGGACCAATGTGGCAACTCGTGCAGCAAATCCAGAACCCCAACTACCTGCCCGAAGTAGAATAGCAAGATGTTGGCACTCTGCCTATGTCTTGTGCTTGGGAAAGTAGAATGAAACGTCACCCAGCAACTTGTACTTCAGCTAGTATTAATGTGTTAATATCATTCTGTAACTGTTAACTGCAAGTTTAGCTTTAATTAAGGGATTTGGGGGGGACCATTTAACTTCATTATCGCTAGTTTTGAAATGTCTTTGTAAGAGTAGGGTTGGCACAGATGCAGCAATATGTAAGATTAGGAAATGGGGTCATACTTATCTGTGCTCCTATGGAAACTATTTGAATATTTGTTTTATATGGATTTTTATTCACTTTTCAGACATGCTATGTAAGAGCACCCCTACGCTGCTCAGCAAGCATTTGTAGCTTGCACAGTGGCAGAATGGGCCAAAAGCTTAGTGTTGTGACCTGTTTTAAGAATAAAGTATCTTGAAATAAAAAAAGAAAGAAAGAAAATGTGGATATAATTTACCAAATGGAACTGGCTGAACTGCAGAATTGTGACTCTCTAAAAGACACATTCAAGTCAAGAAGCCTTCCTAATTTCTATGCATCTCTCCCCTCTGAGACATATCCTAATCTCAGGAACCATGCCCTCAAAATGGCAACCATCTTTGGCAGCACTTATGTCTGTGAACAGACTTTTTCCAGAATGAAACATCTGAAATCTCCAACCAGATCTAGACTAACTGATGCACACTTGCATCACTTGTTACGACGAGCAGTGACAAATATGGAACTGGATGTTGAACATCTCATTAGCCAAAAGCAGGCCCATATTTCCCATTGAAATACTGGTAAGTTTGTCGATTTAACTTTATTTGTTCTTCATTTTAAATATTGTATTTGTTCCTGTTTTGGTTTTTTACTTCAAAATAAGATATGTGCAGTGTGCATAGGAAATTGTTCATAGTTTGTTTTTTTTTAAACTAAAATCCGACCCACCAACGGTCTGAGGGACAATGAACTGGCTGTTTAAAATGTTTGAGGACCCCTGGGCTGGATAAAGGAAGGATTCACCTACTGGGTAGGACAGAACAGTGCACCATGAGATTTCATCACACTACTCAGGACAATGCACAATTTAAAACATATGAATGGTGTTTCCTTATGATATTTTCAAACCACTGTTCACTGTAACTGAAGCTGTGGATGAGGGGATCTCACTGTAAACATATGCACAAGTTGTTACGTTATATGGTTGCGGTGAGAGCAAATGTCATTGTAGATTTTTTTTGTTTGAGACAGAGTCTCACTATGTCACCCTCAGTAGAGTGCTTTGGAGTCACAGCTCATAGCAACCTCCAACTCTTGGGCTTAAGTGATTCTCTTGCCTCAACCTCCTAAGTAGCTGGGACTACAGGCACCCAACACAACACCCAGCTAACATTGAAGGTTCTTAATTCATCTTTTTTCTTCCTTTTAATCCTTAGAACTTAAAATGGCTTTCCTTTAAGCCACAATTCAGATAACTTAAAGGGGCCTTTTTTATCCGGTATAAGATAAATCCCATACTGAGAGTTTTGCATGGATACATATTATATGTTTATTTTTGTATTTTCTGGTGCCCCACTAGACTGTAAGTCCCATAATGGCAGAGAATTTCTTTATTTTACTGGTAGACTCATCCCCTGGTGACTAATCAGTTCTTGATACAAAGGAAATACTCAATACTATTTAATGAACAGATGAATGAAGGAGTTTCGAACAAAGCATGTTGACATGCATTTACTGATGAAATAATGGTCAATTTAATCTTCTCCTTATCTGTTTCTTTCATTAAATAATTTGTAATAGAGTAAGTAACACAAAGATGAATAGAATTTTCACAAAGTTAATATACCCTCCCTATATTGCATATATTTTATTCCCCCTAAGAAATTCAATAGTAATATATTTTCTCTCCTTTTCTGCATATTCACAAATATATATATATACACAGAGATCAATTTTCTTCCTTCCTTGCTTCCATCTCTCTCTTTCTAATATTTATTCTGAATTTACTTTTTCCCCCACTTTCTATCATCACATGGATTTCCCTTCGGTTCACAAAAAATAGATCTAACACTCTTCTTCCTGAGGACTGAATAGAGAAAAATTTGAATTAATATAACCATTCCTTTTTTTGATGGACATTCAGGTTGTATTTCAACTCATGTTGCTATAAACAATGCAAATAAATCTCCTCATAAATAAATGTTTATAGAGGATTGGACTTGTGTCTACTGGATATAATGCACAGGATTTGCAGGTCAAAAGTATGCACATTCAACATACATAACAGATAAACTCATTGTCTATTATATAAGTTGCAAATGTTTTTATGGAGTTCATTATTTTACTTCTGACTTTGTTCATGCTAACGGTAGAGACAGTTCTCCATGTGTCTTTTGAATTTTTGTGTGTCTTCTCAACAGAGGCACTGGCTGCCTTTGGTCTGTACTGTCATTGCAGGGAACAGCCATGGAAGACAGAGACAGTGCTTCTCTCTGGAGTAAAAGGCAGTCATCCTGACTGTCCATTATAAAACATCCAGGTTCCCTTAGTGCAAGGTACCTCTTCTGTAACCCACTGTGTTTGCAGGTATTATCTGATACTCTTTACTTCACTAGGTAGGCATTTAGCGCAAGAAAATGCTGAGATGCTTGGTAATTCTACTGCTGTAAGTAACATAGTCCTTAGTCTCTGAACCAAATGTCCTATCTTCAACCGGCAGCTGTGAAACTGCAGCAGACTAACTCTTTAGCTTGCAAGTGAATAAAATTTCAGACACTTTATGGATTTAGATAGCTACACATGCATTAAAAAGTTAATAGTTCAATATGTATTGCTCTCGGTCTTCTAGGGCCATCTGTCTTTTTGATGGTATTTTACCAATTTACACAAACATTCTAGTAAATTTTCTCATAGTTTCATTTTTACACTTGAATATTCCAACTATATTAGTTTTTGTATATTGTGAAAGACAAGGGCTTTAGCTTTTTCTGTTCCTCATGAAAGAGCTTATTTAACTTATCTGTTACATGAATTATTCTTTATTCATTGGATTAAAAGTTAGCTTTTATTATATATTCACTTCCCATATGGACTTGATTCTATTTTGAAATATTTTAGGTGCCACCAGTCCACTTATTTAGATCCTTGTGAAATAGAGCAGTGTTTTTATTATAGCAACCTGCTATACATTTTAATTTTTGTCAAGGCATGAACAACATTATTATCTTATTCAATATAGTTTAGCTATTCTCAAACATTTGTCCTAATACATACATGAATTATTTACAAGAAACTTCACCTATAAAGAAATCAATTAAAATGATGAGTAAAATTGTATTCGATTACATAATACTTTTGGAATGATTGTAACGTTAGAGTTTTTATCTAGACACTTGCCATTTGGGTCTTATTGAAATGTTTTATAATATTCCATAATTTCCTTAAATAATCAAATATTTTCTATATCTAGATGTCTTATGGTTCATTTTTCTTTGGGTCAGGATATATATACAAATTTTTCTTACTCCAAATAATCTATTCTAGTAAGAAATTGCTAGTTTGCACAAAAGTTATTATTTTTTATTCATTCGTTTTGCAAATTCCCTTATTCAGCCTAAGAGTTTTTAATAAATCATTTTGAGATTATGGGTATAATTGTATTATTAGTAAACCTTTTTATTTTTTCATAATATTTATACTGACATTTCAAAGCTATGTAGAAAAGTATTTTTATCTGATTATGTTAGCTAATATCTTCAAAATACCATTGAATAATAGCAGGGATAAGCAGATATTTCTGTATAATTTTTTTGTTAAAAATGGTTTTAGTTTTGTTTTTTAAACATATTAACTATATATTATATAAATATTTTTATCATATCTAAGTGAATTCCTTATAACTTTATAAGTTTTTATGAGGAATGGCTGATGAATTTTATCATGACCTATTTGGCATCTTCTAATTAAATAATTACAAGTTAAAAATTTGTATATAGTATATTTTGGTGTGTGATTTACTTATATTGAACTATGCCTGAATGCCTGAGTAAGTTTCACTTAATCACAGGTTATTATTACTTTAAAACATGGCTAAAATATTGGGTTAACTAACATTAACTAACTAACTCTAAAATATTGGGTTAACTAACATTTTAGTTTGAATTTCACATCAATGTTCATAAGCAAAAATGATCTTTGGCTCTTTTAGAAGATTTTGGTATTAAAGTTTTGTTCATTTCTTACAATGAATTAGGAATGTATTAATTTTTTCTATTCCTTGGATTGTTTCAATAACATAAGAGTTACCTTTTTGATACTTGATTAGAATTCAGCTATAAAACCATCTCATTCTAATGCATCAAAAATTTTATATTTTAACTTACTTTCTATTATCTCCTATGATTCTTGGTTATTTGTTGTTTACATCTGATAGTGCAAGGCCTTTAACACCTGTGACTTCAAATGACCAGTTCAGAAAGTTTCCTCAAGACAATTGTAAAATAATGATAGGAAAAGCAAAGTCCCACAAGAAAATCACCGTTAGAGAGTGATTTCATTAGCCCATATTGCAAAGGATCACCTTTCATAACATGAATGTGAGTACCACTGGCAACAGCAAGAAAAACAACTGAAGAAACCAAACTGTTGAACACAAAAAAATAACCTCTACTTTTCTGTTCTCAAATGATCTTTCCACTAAGAGAACAGAAGAATCAAAATTGTCCTGTCCCATTCCTCTGTCCCTAAATCTGCTTTGTCCCACTTAGGCTCCATTTTAAAATTAGATGAGGAAATAAAACAGTCCTTTCCTTTGCAGAAGCGATGTTTTTAAGCATTTCATGTCGGTGTTTAGCTTCTAAATATATTTCTCTGAATTTTTTAATAAGCAGCCCATCTCTGGCCTCTATTCCTCATACCGGTTAACTCTTTCTCTTTTCCTTCTTATAGTCTTTGGTGTGTCTTTTTTCTAAATCAGGCAGCCAAAATGCATCCCCCTAATAGTCATTTCCCACATCTCTGGGTTTATAATTTTATCTTTGCTCCTCTAGCTGAACTATTTTCCGAATTCTCCTTCCAGCCACACACCCACACCAGGCATGGGCTTCTTTCCATGATGCTCTTCCTGTTCCTTTGAGTCACCAGAATCACCCCCCAAAGAGCACACGAACTCAGCAGTGGCCTCTTCCCAAAATGATTTAATTGCTTCTGATGCAATCTTTGAACCTCTCCCTATCCTCATCAACATAAAAATTAAATCTGTTGTTGTTTCAGAAAATGAACCACATCGAGCATGCTGCAGCACCAGGAGACGAGATACAGAACCGTTAACTAGATGATAAAGACGTTACCACCAGGCTCAAAAATGCAATTAAGTCACATCAAAGATTCCCGGGAACACTATGTGGAGTCTGTGTTCTCCTGCATTTGAGCGCAACATTAAAAAAAAAAAAAAAAACAAAAAAACAGGCTCATGCTTCACAAGCAGTATTTCCTGCTCAGGCTGCTAGGATAGGCTATGGGTCAGTGGAATTGCATTCTAAATTCACATACATTGCTACATCTATTCCCTATGGTGGAGCATGAGAAATTTTCCTAAATTGAGTTTCATTACAGTAGAGACTGAGAACTTTCACATCCGATCTTTTAACCCTGAAAGAAGAGAATTAGGAGTCCCTGTGGAAATATCATATACCGTTCACTGGAAAATATTGTTTTCCAGAAAACAAACTAAAAGCCCACATTGGAAATCTGAAAAGAATAACTCACAAGAGGATAGCAAAGTATTTTTCTTAGGAAATCTCTACTATTTGACTGCGTCTCACCTTTGTTCTGATCCCAGTGCCCTTCTGCATTTGAATTATGCTTTTTGTGCTTCACATCTGTGCTGGGGAGACTACTATGGACCAAACAGTCCGTGTTCATCCCTACGCCTCGGCCTCTCTTGCAGTTGAGGCCACATGACCTGGTTTCATGAGAGGGCTGTGAGCTCAAGTGTCACTTCTGAACTAAGTCTCTTAAAGGCTGGGACGTCTCCTGTATTCATCGCTTACCTTTGCTTCTACAACCTGGGTGAGATCTGGGTGAGATCACAGCTCCACAGGCTCCATTTCCTGAGTCTCCCGCTGGAAGGAAAGCCTTGGCCAACCCACAGCAGGCTGTGCGGGAGTTAGAAACAAACCTTTGTTGCTACGCCACTAAGACTTCATCAGTTGTAGGAGGTAGCATTAATGACCCTAAATATTAATTTTAATGCTACAATGTACAGTCACAGAACATCAGGGCAGAAAGGGACCCGAGAGAACATGTATTCTAGAGTGTTTCATCCTTTTGATTCGGTTTACAAAAGAAGACTCTCTCATTACAAAAAAATACTTAGAAATACAAGTGGAGTTGCTTTGTGATTAATGGTGGATTTGCCTGGTCTCTCCCCCCTCCTTTATCTCCACCTTCATTTATAAAATAATCTCTAGTGTCCACACTTCCACAGACACACAGTGAGGCCACTATAGGACACAGCTTGAAAGATAATAATTTACATGAACTCTCTCAATTTGCAGAGGTTCATAGAGAACAAGACCAGGGCTATTTTCTTTCTCTCTCTCTCTCTTCTTCTCTTTTTGTGTGTGAATTTTCTCAACCTACATCATGACATTGGTTCAAATTTATCAGATGGTGAAGTTTTAGAAAGAAAGTATTATAACAATAGCTTATCAGTTGGCCCCTAGGGCAAAGCCCAGCCACTGCCCACTTGCTGAAGCTCAAGGAATATTCACTAATTGGATATGGATCAAATGACATGTCATATTTATAACTAACTGAGAAGCTAATAAACTATGTTAAGTGGAAACAGAAAGTGCTTAAGTCATATTGTAAATCAGTTTTGCGTTATTATTATTATTATTTTTTGAGACAGACTCTCACTATGTCACTCTTGGAAGAGTACCATGGCATCACATCTCACAGAAACCTCAAACTCTTGGGCTTAAGCAATTCTCTTGCCTCAGGCTCCCAAGTAGCTGGGACTACAGGCACCCACCACAATGCCTGGCTATTTTTTGTTGCAGTTGTCATTGTTGTTTAGCTGACCCAGGCCAGATTTGAACCTGCCATCCTCAGTATCCTCAGTATACGTGGCTGATGCATGGCCAGTTTGGCATTACTTTTGCACATACTTTCTGCTCCTAGGAATACATCCCTAAGAGAAAACCTTGCACGTGTACAGCAGGATATATGTTCAAGAAAATGTTTAGCAGCATGGTCCACTCTAGAAAGAACCTCTTGTGAACATACACGCCATCCATGGGAGATTTGATGGCTACAAGGTGGTACATTTTACTGAAGTTAAAATGAATAAACTATAATGATGTATAAAATATGGTGAATCTTAGTCAAATGATTACATATATCATGATATCCTTTCCCATATATAACAAATAAAACAAGTATGTGTATATATGTGTGTTTATGTATTGTATGTATAAGCAATGAATATATATTTCACCTACACAAAAGAAATCAGCTTTATGATGAACATTTGATTGAGGCTGTTATTATTATGGATGACGAGTGGCAGCAGGATAAGATAAATGTTGGCTAAATATTCATTTATCATTTCCAAGATCTCAGCATCTACTTTAGGTTATGGGTTCAGGAGTGCACATATTTTTAGATGTAGACCAACAACAAACATGTGATCCAAACCTAGGATTAAGATTTGTTCAATTTTATGCCTCGCGTCTAAAGGGAAAAATGATGTTAAAGAACCCAAACATATTTTAGGGCAAAATCATGGGGACAAAACTTGCTTCCTTCTCCCTCCAAAGCACACCAACTACACACTTTGTTACTCTTGGTTTAAATATAGTATTAAAGGGAAGATTGTCAATAGCTGATGTCCTTAGTAGCTTCAGGAAGGATAGATGCAAACTATCCTAGAAGAGCTAAGAATGCAAAAGGTAAATGATGCTCGATTGGGAAGAATAACATTGGACTACCATGCACCAAGGGGAAGACAAGCATAAATGCACACTCGGTTATGTGTGTTGACACAGACATATACAAATACTTATATTCATATACTCCTCACCCAAGGTGGAAGATGAAACAACCAGGATAGTATAAGTTTGCCCGCCTTCAACTGCATCTTGCTTCCCACACCAGCACAGCATATTAGACTGACCGGCTGGTGATGTAGAGCAAATCGCCCCCTCAGCTTTTATATTGTTCCCTGTCAGTTTTGAGCACTGGGAAACAAATTAAAATATTAGTACTAAGTCTGATACTCAATAGTTTTCTAGACAATGTTAATTGAATTTTAATCTCAAAGCAGACAATGAGGAAAAGAAGAGTGTGGTGGTGCATCTGCAGTGATGTTTGAAGCAAGCCTCGCTATGCTAATATAAATTTAAGCCCTTTAAAAGTAAAGAGTTTTTACCTCATTCTTATCCGTTTTTAAAAAATCTGTTCATCCAGAAACAGAATCTGTGTACACATTGGTAATCTATATGTATAGTTTCTAAACCAATACCAACAGATCGGCCTATGTTGTATGTGGAGATTAGCAATGTCTGGGCTTTCTATTAAAGTATCAATGTTCACTGAGCCACAGGTGCTGCCTGTGGATCAGCAAGTAGGGCACCAGCCCCATATACCGAGGGTGGCGGGTTCAAACCTGGCCCTGGCTGAACTGCATCAAAAAATAGCCGGGCGTTGTGGCTGGCTCCTGTTGTCCCAGCTACTCAGGAGGCTGAGGCAAGAGAATCGCCTAAGCCCAAGAGCTGGAGGTTGCTGTGAGCTATGACTCCATGGCCCTTTACCAAGTGCCATAGAGTGAGACTCTGTGTCTACAAAAAAAAAACCCAAAAAACCCTACCCACCCCCAAATAATAATAAAGTATCAGTTCATTTATAGGATATTTTGAGTTTTCAGAGTTGTTATTTTGCTTTATCTAGCACTGTTATAATTAGGGTAATGAATTTCATCATCATTTTTTTTGTAGTAGAATTCCATTAAAACATTTACTAAAATTAGGAAATTTTTAAACCATGAAAATTTAATTGCATTAATTATCCTTTCTCACCCTCAAACGCTTTGTAATGAAACAAAGTAATGGATGCAATAATGAAGCAAAGGACAAGTTGGATTTGCATATTTTATAAACATGCTCAGGAGAGTAGCTGTGCTACTTCACTTGGAATAGTAGTTAGGTTAATGTGTGTTTATAAAAGAGACAGCCCAATTTCCTCGGGGCAGGGTGGTGCCAAGAGAGGTGACTTTGAAATGAGTCCTCTGTGTCCTCCTTTGCTCTCTCATGTGGGAAAAGATGGGGAAACAAAGCTTTCAAAAGAGTATTCCTATTCACAGAGAGGTTAACTGTGAAACTGTTAAAAAGCTTTCCTCATAGGTCCCCAAATGGGACATAAATATGTTTAATCTACTGAGTGTTCTTTGGGATAAATCAAGAAAATCTTCAAGCTTTAGTTCATAAAATGTCCTGAACTTGCCTTGTGAAATGAAGAGTATCTTCAAAAGGGATGAAAGAAGCCACTGCCTAAGTCAGTTCTGGGAAGGATCACTACTCCGAAGGTTGGCAGCCATCCTCCTCTGCTCTCCAGACGTTCCCACCACAGTGAGCAGAACGTTGTCTTTGGCTACTCTACCTCACTCCCTCCTCCTGCAGCCCTAACCCTTTTTCTTCCACACTATACATCTGAAAACACTGTGTAGGATAGCACAGAGCATTCTGAGAGCAGGGTTCCTCCAAGCAACATCTGATTGGGTCAATTGGGTCATTTACCCTATGAGTAAAGCAATAAGCCAGTTTGTCTGGAGCATGTTAAGTTCATTGATATAGCGATTTCAATCTAAGAGAGATAACAAGGCCCTGGGGAATAGAGAAAAATGGCACCTAAGCAAAGCAGAATATGCTATGTAGATTCATACAAATTAAGGGGAAACTGTGCGTATCTGTCAGTCCAATCTGTGCATCTGAGAAGGATAACTTTCCATCATATACGAGGACAAAAAGCAAGACCAAGGTCAGTTTTCCCTCTGTCTATTGAAAATTGCTGATCTTATACTGTTTCTTAATCAAAGAGAAAAAAACTACACATGACCTATGAAAAATATTGTCAAATAAAAAAAAATTCAGAAGATAAATGATAAGAAAATAAAGTAGGAATCAGAAAAAAACTTCCTGAAACTGTTTGACATTCTTGGTAAATTTCAAAAGACATGGTCACTGTGAAATTAAAAGGAGACTGTTATAAATAGTGAAGGGAAAAAAATCAAAGAAGGATGGATTGCTAGAAAACAAATAAAAGCTATTAGGCAAGTTAAATTTCATGTTGGGGTTCATAGTAAGAAGTGTCCATTTGGGCTGTGCCTGTGGCTCAAAGGAGTAGGGCAAGCTGGCTCCATATGCTGGGTTCAAACCCAGCCCTAGCCAAAAAAAAAAAAACAAAAAAAAAACAACTGCAAACAAAACAAAACAAAAAGAAGTGTCAATTCTAAGAAAAAGTCAATCAGTGAAGTGAATGAAAAACTCATATGCTTTCTAGAATTCAGAAGAATGGGACAATATTAAAATAATGCAAGAGAAGATGAGTAATATAGGGAATGGAGAACAAAGAAGAAACACACAAAAATACAATGAGTAGTTTTCTTAAAGGTGAGAAGAATCAGAACAAAAGCAATCAAAGATAAACCATATCCAACAGTTTTTGAGCAAATTGAAAATTTCCATTGTGTTCTCACGATGGTTAATCATGACTGATTAAAATACTTTTATTGGTAAATTTTTTAACTATAACAATAGAGAAAATTGTAAACTTTTTGAACTATAAGAATGAAGTTAAAAAATAATTCAATATATCTTAAAAAAAAAAAAGAAAGAAAGTGGTTTCTCACAAAGGCCCCAAACTAGGCTAGATTCAGATTTTTCTAACATAAAATAAGGGAGTCAAGGGAGAAGCACACAGATGATTAGAAGAGAGGATTTGGCCTCCCAAAATAATTCAATGGAAATTCCTTATTAAAAAGTTTAAGAAATGGTATCATTGAATGTTAACAATAGGGAAGATACAGAAATAATTTTGGTTAAGTCTGATTTATTTTGAAATGTTCTTTATTATGAATATAGTCATGTTTTTGTTGTCATGAATGCATACAAGGCCCGCTGTGACTAGCAAGTCAGGACTTTGGTGTTCATGTGGACAGACAGAAAGTCAACAAGTAAATTTCAAGAGATTATTGATGATCACCAATTACTTCTTAGTTTTCACTTTTTAATGACATTTTTGTAATGTAAAAAGGGAAAGAAGAAAGTACTAGAAGATTTAAGATCGACAATAAACCTTTATACATTTTTGTGACACTAATTTAGAATTAAAACCTTGTAATAACTTGCAGAATAAACAGTACTGATGATGTGATCTGATCCTATTTCTAATTCAGACTAGATCATTAGTTCTTTATTCTTTATAATAATAATTCTTTATTTGTAAGGGTCTCTCACCTTACTAATTTATTTCCATGTGCCATGTTTTATTTGCACTCAAAACAACAAAAACAGGATCCAACTCACAGATTCTCAGGCCCAAGAAGTGGGACAGGGACATTAGAATTCTCACAATTTTTGGCAATATTACTTACCTTTAGAATATCAGTATGAGTCTCAAAAGTTTAAAATTATAATCAGTAGATTAAAAGTATATTTTTAAATGAATTCAATACCTTGAACTCAATTAATTTAAACTGATTTTTGCAAAGTCAGATGCTAATAAGCCTTGAATCCAATTATCTTATAGATCAATGTGCAACAGCCTAATGGTGAGTAGAAGTTTTTAATAGGGGAAAAAATAAGGCATTTTACGGGAAGATAGAAATTGAAGAAGAAGAAGTAGACAGATGTGATTCAGTCATCTAGTGATGGACACAGTGCTAGAAGATTCACCTTTCCTAATTATATAAAATTCAGCCACCCATCACAGACTAAATTTTCTCTTAATTGGCTGTCATAGTTTTTAAACCATAACTGTGAAAGTTAATTCACATTTGGGTTAGAAAAATCTTAGAAGTAAAATACTAACAATGTTGCCATCATGGTCACTGTTATCACAACTGGTCACAATGCTGTCTACCATCATGTGAAGACACTTAAATCAAAGGTTAAAGGTTATACATTTTAAGTGACTGCTTTTTAATTTTGTTTGATTAAGAACAATTTTTAATTTTAAATACTGTCCCTAGAAACTTAGTTTCATTTTATTACTTTGGTAAATGTAATACTTAAGATTTTCTTTTACACCCTACACACTAATAAACTTCACACTAATCTATTTTGTTTACTTCACTTAACAGAATCTCAAAAGTAACTGAGATGTTCTTTTTATTTTGAGGCTTATATTAGAAAAGGATTCTATATTTACTAATTTTTCAATGGAAATGGAATTTGATTCTCAAGAGAGGAATTCTTTTGTTTATAGTGTATAAACCTAAACTCCACTTCACTTAAGGAAAACGTATCTTCTCTTCAAGCACTTAAACGAAAATGTATGTACTTGTTTTTTCATCCTTCTGAAATACAGGTATTAACTGATAGAAATTCTAAGGCTTAAGTGTACTACTACTAGTACTATTATTATTACTACCACTTCATCGCCATCATCATCTTCAGGGTCTAGCACACAGTAGCACACTCAAATGTCCATTGAATGAATGAATCAATACCTCTTTACTTACCAGATTCCAAGAACTATGCAATGTATATACTCTTCATGTGTAACTCACATGTATATGTTTCATGTTTACTCTTTACTGTAACCTTTAACCTTTGATTTTAAGTGTCTTCACATGATGGTAGACAGCATTGTGACCAGTTGTGATGATAGTGACCACGATGGCAATATTGTTAGTATTTTACTTTTAAGATTTTAATTAGGAATTAAAATCCTCCATTACAGGTAAGAGAAAATGTACACAGTAGTTCACTCAAAAACAACATTACACAGCTAAGTGTGAACTAGCTAGGTTTCATACTTTTTTTTTCTGTTCCCAATTTCATTACTTTTTCACAAAGCCTGCTACTAAAAGTATTAAGGTACATCCATTAATTACTCAATTCAGTTCAAAATTCAAGTGCAATATCACAATGATGGTGCTCCGGAAGACAGAAAATTCAATATCAAGTGCACAGTGATGGTGCTCTGGAGGACAGAAAAATGAATGGACATTGAACTCTCTCCCCAAGGAGTTTATAATCTACAGAGGATATATGTTGTGGGAATATCTAATGATGTTAACAGGATGGACACCAGAATGGGGTTCAGGTGTGTACAGCCTACAGCCTGCAGGCCACATGCAGATTTTTTGAGGATATTTTGCTTATCTGGGGTGTTGTATATTATGAAAATTATGCACTGACTTCTTTTTTGTGTTTATCAGCTTTTTTTAGTGTTTATGCATTTAATGTGTGGCCCAAAACAACACTTCCTTTTCCAATGTGGCATAGAGAAGCAAAAGGTTTGATACCCCCAGAAGCCTTAAGTCAGAATACTACAGAAAGGGGTACCGTAAAGGGATGGGTAAAGAGGAAAGTTACTTCTAAGGGTCAGGGATGCTTCATGAATAAAAAGAAATTGGAACTAGATCTTAAAGAGTAATGACAATTTGACAGGTAATATTTTTAGCAGAGAGAATATTAGAAACAAAGGTAAGAGAATGAGAAGACATGGTATATTTATCATTCACAGGTCATTCATTAACTTACTAACTGCTATAAATGTTGGACATACAGCAAGTTGGACAAAATCCTGTCTAAAAGAACTTAAGTTTTAAAGGTGAACAGAAGTAAAATATCAGAAAAAACACAAATGAACAAACATTTTCAGGGAATGATAAGAATTATGAATGAATTAAAAACAACATTTTGGACTGAGCCATCAAGAAAATGGATGGCTTACTATGAAAGAAGCCCTATAATGTCTGCTAAAATTAGAAATTTGTGACTTTGGCCCACCAATCTTTTCTTACATCAGAATAGTCATTCAATAATTTTTACCATCAACAATAGCAAAAACAAGAAAATGGGCATAATCTGAATAAATCTCAATTACTAATAACATCTATTATACACCTATTTTTATTGACTACAGGGAACAAAAATATGAGTAAATAGACAACAAAATTATGTGCATGGCACTGAGGAGAAAAACATGATCATCTCTACTGTTACGAAGGTATAGAAAATGGTATTTCAAAAAATAGTTGTTAGAATATAATTTGATGAGCTTTGCTGTAAAGAAATTTGTCAGTATCTATCAGTGCTAAGAAATACTTAAATCATTTGATCTAGCATTTTTAATAATAAAACACTTTAAAGTAGTCATATGGACGCTGCATTTTAAAAACATTTGATCCCTGGCTTTCCTTGTGTTAAAGCATGCATTTTTTTAAAGTAAATGTAAATTCACCTACGAAGAAAACAGGAATGTTCTCTCTTTCTTCCTACCTAGTATTCTCCACTCTCTTCTTCCTCCATCTCTTGACTCATGATATATTCTGGTGAGACCTTGGGGGATTTAGGTCCTAGATTGTTATTTCTTAAATAAACCACAATTGTATGGACTTTGCTACATGCTTTATTGATTTATTTGCTCACTAATCTATGTCCTTCTTCAATTTGTTTTTGTTTTGCCAGAGCTTAAATATTTATTTTACAGAGTCTATAAATGATGATATTTCTGAGCCTTGGAATGTATGTTAATGTTTTATTTTATAGTCATGTTTAAATGCTAATGTGGCTGGCTATACAAATTTAGGTTCAGGTTCAATTTCCCTCAAAATCTGAAATTTTGTCCCACTTAGAGTCTCTTGTAATTATAAGTTTTAGAGAAGAGTGATTCTCCTCTCTGGTTTTTTTTTTTCCCCTCTATAGATACTCTGGATTTTGTCTTTTAATATATTGACATTTTTGAAATCTACCTTTTTATGTTTAGAGTAATTCATTCATTTAATAAATATTTATTAAGCATCTACTATATGCCAAGCACTATTTGTGTGTGTGTATGTGTGTGTGCTAGAGATATATTACTGAATACAACAAAGTATGTGCCTTTTATCATTTAATCTTCTGGCTATTTGTAATGATTGTGATACATTTCCCTGAAAATATTTTGTAAGTAACATCTATGACGATTCTATTCCTACCTTTTCTGTTCTACATGCTTGGAATGCTTAGAAGACAGATATACTGCACATTCTTGATGCATCTTCCATATATATTTAATATAAATTTTCTGGCCTGCTCTCCATACTGGAGAAATCCTGGACTTGCTTCTTCAGCTGTGTGTATTCTGCCATTAAGCTAACTAATAAGATCTTGGGTTCCCACCATCATGTTTGAATTATAAAGACATTTATTTTCTTCCCATAGCAGCTTACCTTCTTTAAAGATATCTTCTATTCAATACCATTAAGATTCTATAAAACCTGTTCATTTATTCAGATGAGTAACTTTTTCAAGTATAAAGTCTCGTATTTGCTGATTTGGTGACTCTTTCTCATAAAAAATAATTTTCTCAACCAATTCTTGGCTGTCTGTTCATCTTTATGTTCCTGAGTCACCATTTGACTCTTGGAATGCCTGTTCCTTTCTTGGATCATTACCTCAGGGGCTGGTGGGGAAAGAGCAGGGAATGCTGCAAGCCAGGTGGGTTTGTAGCGAGTCTTCTGCTCCCTGGCTCCAGGCCTGTCCTGGACAGCACCAGCTTTCCAAGGGACTAGCTCTCCTGGGCTCACAGCCTACAGTCATCACTCAGTCTGGTTGGTAACACCCATTGCCCAGTATCATTGAAAAAAGGGGGGTGAAGGGACTGACTGACTCTCAAGCTAAGAAAACAATTATAGCACTACTGATTCCAATGTCCCAGAAACCTCATCCATTCCTAGAATTCATCGACTTTGAACTTGAGCACCGTAGGAGTCACTCCTACATTTCTAGTATTCTCCGGCTTTCTTTTGTGCCTTTTCTATAGTGTTCTTCTGCATGTACTAAATCTAAGTTCTTTTCCCTCAGTTTTTTCACTTTCCATCATGAATTATTATTTTATTATACAATTAAGATTTATTAAAATACCTTTTAAGCTATTTTAAGAGATTTGTGGAAATTACACACTATTTAGTCAACCATCTTTACTCGACTACTTTTCACATCCCACTAAATTCATCAAGAAAAATATTCTCCAAAAAGTGCTTTCTTTTTTTTTGGAATATAGAAAGTCAAAAGTATTGAACATATCCTTCATTAAATAATCATAGAAGGCAAGAAAAGTAAGTTTTTTATTTTATTTTTACCTACACTTACTATGAAGTTATTTTCTCTTAGATTGAAATCCATTCTTCTACACTTCCTTTTTTGTGTTTCTGGGGTTGGGATTCTGAAAGCCACAATTCTCTGGCCAATTAAATCACTGCTGTTCCCTATCAACAGGGGGTGCTAAAGAAAGGGAGGTGAAGGCTGGAGGAGGGAGAAGGAATTGCAGGCTGTTTACCCATCCTGCTCTGCTTCATGTTCTGCTCCGCTGTGGCTGCTTCTCTGCATCACTGACTGCTTTGCTCTGGCGGTAGTTGGTTGGTCCAGTAGTGTGGTTGATTCCAGCTTGCTTTTTTGCAACACTAGCAGAGGCAATGTCATTGTACCTCTCTGTTGCAGCCAATTCATGTCCCCTCCAGAAAGGTTGGGTCATAGCACCATGAGGCAACTCCTGGTGCAGCAGTGCAACTCAGCAACACACCTCCTCTGTAGTTTAGTCCTAGCTCTTTGAGTTCTTCATGTGTGCATATAAATTTTAATAAACCTAACCTGTCCTTATTTATTCACTCAGCCCTATGGGTATTCTCTTACTGTGCTCTTTTCTAGGTTTCTAATTCCTAACTGACAATTCTTTGTGTTAACTTCCCCTGTTAAAACAAGTGCTGTGGGTTCTTTTTCCTAATTGGGCTTTGAAAAATGGACTCTACCCATAATGGCTGTCTTTGGGTGCTCAATGAAACTTCTGTGTTACTGTCAAAATTATTCTGTTAATTTTATTAGATGTGGAAATTATCATTATCTATTATTTATATATTTTATTAATATTTTTGTTAAAGAAAAATGGAAGTGGGTCCTCTCATCTCTCATAATTTCAAAGTAGTTGACTCAAGATGACTTTTTAAAAAGTAAATAAAAGCATTTCCATGAGATTTTCCCCAACCAAGTTTTTCTGAAACTGAAAGGCACCATGATCCTCACTGTATATCTCTGAAAATCTTTTTTTCTATAGCCAGATTTTAATTATGCCTTTTCTATCCAGACTGTCAAAATTGTTAATGTCTCATAACAGAGGTTGTAAATTAAAGTATAATTGCGCCTAGGTATTTATATTTTTTTTAACTCCTGACCTAAATTATACATTTTCTTTCTAATATGCAGCAAAGTAGAGTAAAAAAAATGATACTGATTGAGGCTTATGCTTTATAACTTTTGTAAAAAACTCAATCACTGTTACTGTTAATAGTGAGAAAATGTAGAAGGTATGAAAGCAGAGGAACCCCAATATGGATCATGACCCCAGCATTCACCCTGTTGCCCTCAGAGATTAAATGCTTGCATCTAAATACACGCTCTCTGTGGCACCTCACTCTCAGCAAGTAGCCACATCACCAGTTTTAACAACCGAATACTCCAGATGAAATAGTAACACAGTATACACAGGACCTAGATTTTTCATAAGTGACTTTCTAGGAAGTACCAAGTAAATACCTGTGTTGACACTAGCATCACCTTCCACCAGAAATCTGACTTTTAACATGAATGTCTTACTCAGCTTCTTTTTATCACTATTTTCTAATAAATAACAAACCAAGGATGTGATTCTCTGCACTGGAATTGTGCTGAACCCATAAATTTAACCCAGTAAGAATTGACATTCCTATCTTAGAATATAGTCTATTTCACAATTTTTAAAAAATCAACTTATTTGATCACTGAGCTAGAAGAAAGGTCTATTTTTTCATTCTTAAGCATTGTCCTTCACATTTCAACACCATAATGACTTTACTCATAGTTTGTCAAATGTAGCCCCAAAGCATTCTGGGAAAGGCCCTCAAATACTTGGTCCCATTTTCCCTTTAATGTTCACTGCCAGTCCAGGTGGCCCCTTCTTGGTCTAGTTCTCGATAACAACCATGTCAAAATAGTATTTTTGAGGTCGTCTTCAGTCCAATGTGCCTAGGTATACCACACAGATACTGGTTCTGCGATCTTACAGCTTCTTGCTGAAAGACCCTTCCCTGGGTGCTTAGATTTTTGCTGCTCTCTCTCATCTACTCCCCTTTCATTCCTTGCTTAAGTTTTGGAAAGGAAATTCAGAAGGTCTTGCAAACTGCTTTTGCATATACTTTCAAAAGCATTTTAATAGGTTATCTGGCTACTAGATGGTGAGACATAAGGAGGGGGAAATAAACATCTCAAACACACCATCCAGCCATGTACTTATTCTGTTCTAACCTTAACTTCCTGGTGAATTAACAAGGTGTATGTCATCATCCTCAGTTTCAGACGAGAAAACCCAGGTTTAAAGAAGCTGAAATATTTTGTTCCAGAACTCAACATGCAGCTAAAGGTTAAATATACCTTCTGATACTGTATCCTCTCAAAATTCTATCTCTCATCAGAAATTACTCTTGAAATTTAAGTGAGAATACATTTATTCACTCAAGAAATATTTTTTGTGCAGCTATTACAATTTCTTAGTGTAATAGTCATTGTCTAGTGAGAGAAATAGGCAGCAACTACTTAGAAAAGAATAGTCACTAATCTGAAAATAGTTTAAACTATAGGCAAAAGGAGACTCTAGTCAAAGTAAATTCAGCTGACTTAAGTTTAAATTTTTTTCAGTATCAATGTTTCACATTAGAAATAAATGTATATGTTTTACTACTATTTTTACTCACCGCTATAGCTCATAGCCTACTCCATTCCTTGGATTCACTTTTCCTCTGGTTGGAAACCATCCTTTTGTAGTTCTCTCAGCAAGAATCTATAAGAGATAGATTCTATTAGTCTTCATCCAAAACTTTCTATGTTCCATCCTCACTCTCGAATGATAATTTAGTGCTATATAGTTTCAGGTTGATTTTTTTTTCTTTAGCCCTTAAAAATTGTATTCTATTCCCTCTTAACATCTCTTATCGTTAGAAAAAAACACTATAGTCAGCTTAATTCTTAACACTTTGTAGGAAATCTGGAAAACAATTCCTAGTTAGATACTCTCTAGGGCCAGGTCATGTACAACGGGATAATCTTGCTCTGTACAAAAGAATGTAACTAAGGAAGCAAGTGGGAGCCAAAAACCAGGCCCTGGGTCACTCATTCAAGTCACGAAATTAAAGGACAACGTCTATCAGAGGGCACTGTTTCCTATTTCAAATAAAAGTGTCAGGTAAGTATAGTGGTGCCATTATACTGAATATAACATTAAATTAATTTCTATTTTTCATATTTAGCACTCAGGTTACTATATGAGGATCTACATCTTCCATCAATTCAAAAGAAACTATTATTAATTCTTCAAATCGTGTATCTTTACCATCATTACATCTCTCATTTTTAGAATACATGTTAAACATTTGTTGGAAATTTTCACCTATCTTTTGATCTGAGTTTTTATGTTGACTTTGACTTTTATTTAAGCTACCAGTCTTTTCTTCTGAGTCTTGAAATTTGTTAATTATCTCTTTAGCTACATTCACCTGTTAATGTAAAAATTGACTACAATTTTCAATGTCAGTGTTTCTTACTGGTTCTTTTTTGTTTCTCTTGTTATTGAGTCTCATTTGTTTGCATTTCATAATTCCTTTTTCTGTTTTTTATGACTGTTACTTATTCTTGAAACCCATTGGGAGTTTCAAATTACTTACTTTAGAACTCGGTTTTGAAAGACTTTACAATTCTTGGTTGATAGTTGACCTGTTTGTTGAATTTATTGGCCATCTTATAAAGTTTTGCTCTCATCTTCTTGGCTAAGATATTTTCCCGCTGTTTTGCCTTCTGTTTCCTGCCATGGTGAGGTAGCATCTAGATACTTTATATATTTCACAATATTTTGTCCAGTGTGTGGAGGGTGTAGAGGGAAAAGGAAGTTGTTAATGCCTCAATTGGCAATATCATTTTGATTAGAAGCTGCAAATACACATTTCTCATATATTATTTGTTAAACCAAGAAGTGCCCAAATATATTTTAAAGGTTTGATTTGCAAGATTAGTTAGCATTTAGAACTTTTTTTTGCAAGACCAGCATTTATAATTACCCTGTCCAGAGATTAGCAAACTAGGATCTACAAGCCACCTGCTTTTTTTTGTTTGTTTTTAGGCCTGTCAACTAAAAATTATTTTTATATCTTTAAGGGATTATAAAAAATAAAATAACATAGAACAGAGACAATTTGTGGTCTGCAAAGCTTAAAATATTTACTATTTGGCCCTTTATAGAAATTGTTGGCTGGCAGCTGAAGGATTTTTATTTTCTGTTTATTTGTAATAAACTTTCTTTTCTTTTCTTTTTTTTTTTTTTTTTTTTTTGCAGTTTTTGGCCAGGGCTGGGTTTGAACCCACCACCTACGGTATTTGGGGCCAGCAACCTGCTCCTTTTAGCCATAGGCGCCGCCCATAAATTTTCTTATTTTAGAGCAGTGTTAGGTTTACACAAAATTGAGAGGAGGGTATAGAGATTTCTCATATTCTCCGTTCACCCACACACACATAGCTTCCCCCATTATCAATATCCCTCACCAAAGTAGTGTGTTAGCTACATTGACACACCACTATCACTCCTATACTATAGAATTCTACTCAGCTGTCAAAAGGAATGAAATAGTGGCATTTACATCAATATGGATAGAAATGGAGACCATAATCCTAAGTGAAGTATCTCAAGAATGAAAAACCAAGGTTCTCTCTAATAAATGGAAATTAATAAATGGGTACATGCCAGCACCAAGAAAAACTGAGTCTGTAGTGTAAATAGGATTCACAGCTGGTGCTGTACATTCTCTCTGTGTGGGCAAATGTATAATGGCTTCTTATATGTAGTAATAAGCACTGAAGTCTCTGCTATGGCTTGTCATAGCTTGATAGCTTATTTAGTTGTACTGCTGAGTAAATACTCCATTATCCAGATGTACCACAGCTTATTTACCTATTTACCTTCTGAAGAATATCTTGGTTGCTTCCAAATTTTGGCAATTATAAATAAGGCTGCTTTACACATCCATGTGCAGGTTTTGTATGGATAAAAGTTTTCAGCTTCTTTGGGTCAAGACCTAGAAGCATAATTGCTGAATCCCCTATGGTAAGATTATAAAAGTCACTAAATGATCTTCCAAAGCAGCTATACCATTTAGCATCCCCACCAGCAATAAATTAGAGTTCCTGTTGCTCCACATCCCTGTCAGCATTCACTGTTATCAGCATTCTGGATTTTAATCACTCTAATAGTTTTGCAAAGGATGTCATTATTACTTTGATCTCTCTTACAATATAAGATACAGTGTATGTTAGAATATGCTTATTTTCCTTCTCTGCCTTCATTGCTAAGTTTTTTAATTGGATTCTTTTTTTCATTTTGAGTTTTAAATGTTCTTTATATATTTTGAATAACAGCCCTTTATTGGATATGTCTTTTGCAAATATTTTCTGCCAATCTGTGGCTTTTCTTTTATTCTCTTGACTGTCGTACACAGAACAGAAAATTTTAATTTTAATGAAGTCCAGCTTATCAATACTTTCTTTCATGAAGAGTGCCATTAGTGTTCTACCCCAAAAGCCACCACCATACCCAAAGTCATGCACTTTCCTCCTATGTTATTTTCTAGGAGTTTTATACTTTTACATTTTAAATTTAGGCCTGTGGTTCCTCTTTAGTCAATTTTGGTAAAGAACATAATGTCTCTGTCTAGATTTTTTTTTTTCTTTTTTTTTTTTTGGTGTGAAAGTCCAGTTGCTCCAGCACCATGTGTTGAAAAGGCTGTCTTTGCTCCATTATATTGCCTTTGTTCTTTGGTGAAAGTTCTGGTGACTATATTTATGTGCATCTATTGATGGACTCTCTATTCTGTTCCATTGATTTGTCTATTCTTTTGCCAATAGAACACTATCCTAATTACTATAGATTCATAATAAGTTTTGAAATTAGGAAATGTAAGTCCTCCAACTTTGTTCTTCTTCAATATTGTGTTGTCTGTTCTGGGTCTTTTGACTCAATATATAAACTTTAAAATTAAATTTGTTCATATCCACAAAATAACTTGCTGGCATTTGGATTGGAATTGCATTGAATTTCTAGATCAAGTTGACTAACACAGTGGCCATATTGAGTCTTCCCATCCATGAATATCGGATATCTAGTCTAGTTATTCCTTAATTTCTTTCATCAGGGTTTTGTAGTTTTCCTCATATAGGTCTTAGGCATATTTTAGATTTATACCTAAATATTTCATTTTGGGGAGCTAATATAAATGACATGTGGTTTTAATTTTAAGTTCCATCTGTTCATTGCTGATATATTTCAAAGCAGTTGACTGTTTTTAAATTCTCTGCGCAGTCGTGTTATCTGTGAACCAAGACAGTTTTATTTCTTTCTTTCCAATTCATATAATTTTTATTTTCTTTTCTTATTGCATTAGCTAGCACCTTCAGTAAAATATTGAAAAAAATGGTTAAGAGGTGATAGATATCCTTGACATTTTTATGATCTTAGTGGGAAGGTTTTGAGTGTGGTGTTAGCTTAGGTTTTTTTTGTAGATATTCTCTATCGAGTTGAGGAAACCCCAACTAAGAGTTCTTAGCATAAATGAGTATTGGACTATGTCAGATGCTCTTTCTACATCTACTGGTAATATCCCAATGATTTTACTTAAAAAATTTCTTGAGCAAAGTTCAAATATTTGCCTGTTACATCAAAACCAGAGACAATTCTGATTCACATGGTCCAAAGACCACACTGTGATATATCTAGCTCAAGAGTATATTTACTGGCTTCAGGAACATTTGGAAATCCACCAACCTACGTTTTCCCAGAGTGTTGATAACTAATTATATCAGCTGAGTCTCCATAGCTGTCATAGCAGAGCCCTGGGCGAATGTCAATTTTATCAACATTCCTGTCTTTGTTAGCCCAACCCAAATATCACATCTATACAGTCTCCTCTCTCAACTAAAAATGAGAAAATAAGTTACTTTGTTTTGTCATTTTTCTCACATTATTGAAATTCCAAACAGTTTTTATTCTTTGGTATAGGAATAGACTGATGAGAAGGTATAGGAATTAGACTGATGAGAAGAATAATAAATTATTGGTCAGCAAAAAAGTGAGTTATTAAATCAAAAAACATTTGAAACCACAGAGAGGATAATTGCATTTGAAATAAATTATCAGACCAAACCTAATATTTTTTTCAGTAAAATAAGTGAGTTCCACATCAGAATATTTTTTAAATGCTACATTTGCATCTGAGGATAGTTTAGATCAGTGGTTCTTAACCTTCCTATTGCCTCGACCCTTTAATACAGTTCCTCATGTTGTGGTGACCCACCAACCATAAAATTATTTTCTTTGCTACTTCATCACTGTAATTTTGCTACTGTTATGAATCATAATGTAAATATCTGATATGCAGGATGTATTTAGGCAACCCCTGTGAAAGGGTCGACCCCCAAAGGGGTCACAACCCACAGGTTGAGAACCACCGGTTTAGATAATTGGCTAGTTAACCAAATTGCTTCCAATTCT
>CAUYON010120741.1:0-18006 GCA_963573935.1 Arctocebus calabarensis
CAATGGTATCCACATAGGGTCAAACTTTCACTCTTTGCAGATGATATGATTATATATCTGGAAAACACCAGGGATTCTACTACAAAACTTTTAGAAGTGATCAAGGAATACAGCAATGTCTCAGGCTACAAAATCAACACCCATAAATCTGTAGCCTTTATATATACTAACAATACCCAAGCCAAAAAAACAGTCAAGGACTCTATTCCTTTCATAGTAGTGCCAAAGAAGATGAAATATTTGGGAGTTTACCTAACAAAGGACATGAAAGATCTCTATAAAGAGAACTATGAAACTTTAAGAAAAGAAATAGCTGAAAATGTTAACAAATGGAAAAACATACCATGCTCATGGCTGGGAAGAATCACCATTATTAAAATGTCCATACTACCCAAAGGAATATATAATTTTAATGCAATTCCTATTAAAGCTCCATTGTCATATTTTAAAGATCTTGAAAAAATAATACTTTGGAATCAGAAAAAACCTTGAATAGCCAAGACATTACTCAGAAACAAAAACAAAGCAGGAGGAATCATGCTACCAGACCTGAGACTATACTATCAATTGATAGTGATCAAAATAGCATGGTACTGGCACAAAAACTGAGAGGTACATGTATGGAACAGAATCGAGAACCAAGAGATGAATCCAGCTACTTACCGTTATTTGATCTTTGACAAGCCAATTAAAAACATTCAGTGTGGGAAGACTCCCTATTTAACAAATGGTGCTAGGTGAACTGGCTGGTGACTGTAGAAGACTCAAACTAGATCCACACCTCTCACCATTAACTAAGATAGACTCTCACTGGATTAAAGATTTAAACTTAAGACATGAAACTACAAAAATTCTAGAAGAAAGTGCAGGGAAAACTCTTGAAGGAATCTTCCTGGTCAAATATTTTATGAGGAGGACCCCCTGGGCAATTGAAGCAGTATCAAAAATACACTACTGGGACGTGATCAAACTAAAAAGCTTCTGCACAGCCAAGAACACAGTAAGTAAAGCAATCAGACAGCCCTCAGAATGGGAGAAGATATTTGCAGGTTATGCCTCCAACAAAGGTTTAATAACCAGAATCCACAGAGAACTCAAACATATTAACAAAAAAAGAACAAGTGATCCCATCTCAGGATGGGCAGAGGACTTGAAGAGAAACTTCTCTAAGAAGACAGGTGCACGGCCTACAGACACATGAAAAAATGCTCACCATCCTTAATGATCAGAGAAATGCAAATCAAAACTATTTTGAGATATCATCTAACCCCAGTAAGATTAGTGCACATAACAAAATCCCAAAACCAGAGATGTTGGCATGGATGTGGAGAAAAGGGAATGCAAACTAATACGTTTGCACTGCTGGTGGGAATGCAAACTAATACGTTCCTTTTGGAAGGATGTTTGGAGAATACTTAGAGATCTAAAAATAGATCTGTCATTTGATCGTATAATTCCTTTACTAGGTATACACCCAGAAGACCAAAAATCACATTATAAGGAAGACATCTGTACCAGAATGTTTATTGCAGCCCAATTCATAATTACTAAGTCATGGAAAAAGCCCAAATGCCCATCGACCCATGAATGGATTAATAAATTGTGGTACATGTATACCATGGAATACTATGCAGCCTTAAAAAAGATGGAGACTTTACCTCTTTTGTGTTTACATGGATGGAGCTGGAACATATTCTTCTTAGCAAAGTATCTCAAGAATGGAAGAAAAAGTATCAAATGTACTCAGCTCTAATATGAATCTAATTTATAGCTTTCATATGAAGGCTAAAACCCAATTATAGCACAAGAATACAGGGAAAGGGGAGAGGGAGGGGAAGGGAGGGGGGAGGATGGGTGGAGGGAGGGCAATTGGTGGGATCACACCTACGGTGCATCTTAGCAGGGTACTGGTGAAACTTATTAAATGTAGAGTATCAATGTCTTCATATAGTGATCAAGAGAATGCTATGAAGGCTATCTCTAACAGTACAATCAAAATATTTCTAATTGTATATGAAGCACATTCTGCCATATGATTGCACCAATGTACACAATTATGATTTAATAAAATTATTTAAAAAAAAATTCCGTAATGAAAACAAACTGCCAAACTTTGAAAAGTTTTATTTGTACTCTGTTTTTGCTAGAACATGGAATATCCAATGTCTTATAACTAGCAGGCAAAAAAGGTTTTGGATTGAAGTTATTTTTTCTTTGTAACATTTAATGTCAATAATTTCTGCATGAAAGACAAAGAGTTTCATTCTGTTTGCAATAGGTGAAACATGCATAAATTATAAAAAGAGGATGATGTCTGAATGTATTGAATCTTCCAAAAAGGGAGCACTTTCATATTTTAAGAATTATTTAGAAAATATCAGACAACATAGACAGACTAGAAGAGCAATTAAATACTTAAATTATAAGTCTGAAATACATAAGTTCTCCTAGAATTATTGAACATTTAACACTCAACTTCAATTTTCCAAATTCAAACAGTCTAAAGAAAAAGTTCTTGTGAATGGGTTGTAGACGAATTTGGGACCTTTTTGAAGGCTAGGGTTTTTTTCCACTACTCATTTTGAGAGAATTATAAGTTCACATGGAGTTGTCAGAAATAATTTGAAAAAATCTCATGTAAGTTTTCCCAAAGTTAATATCTTGTAAAACTATAACACAATATCACAACCAGGATATTGACATTGATGCAACCAAAATACAGGCACTTCCATCACCACAATGATTCTTTATGTTGTTATTTTATACCCATGTCACTTTGCTTTCATTCCACCCTTTTTAATCCCTGGTAAGCACTATTCTCTTTCCAGGTTTTACAACTTTACTATTATAAGAATATTACATAAATGAAATTATAAAATATGTAACGAGGATCAGCTTTTTCTCACTCAGCATAATTCTCTGGAGATTTATTTGGGTTGTTGATTTTATCAACAGTATGTTCCTTTTCATTGCTAAATTATATGCTATTGAACATATGTAATATAGTTTAACCATTCATCCATTGACGGAGATCTATTATGAATACCATTGCTGTGAAAATTAGTGTACAGATTTTTGTGTGAATTTAAGTATACATTTTTACTTAAATAAATGCCTTGGAGATCAAGTACTGGGTTTTAGGGCAATTGCATGTTTAGTTTTTGAAGAAACAGTCATACTGTTTCCCAGAGTGTCTCTACTGCTTTACATTCACACAAGTAAATTTGGGTCATCTGGTTTCTCTACATCCTTGCCAGCATTTGATGTTGTTAATTTTTTTTTATTTTAGATATTTTAGTAGATATATATTGATATATTCCTGTAGTTTTCATATGCATTTTCCCAATGGTTAATGATGTTTAATATACTATTTTCATGTAATTACTTGTCACCTGTATATCTATCTACTTCGGGGAAAAATGCCGACTTATGTCTTTTTCCCACTTTCTAAATTCATTGTTAGTTTTCTTACTTTTGTGTTTGTGAGTTCTTTATATGATCTAGACATAGTATGGACAATAGTTTCGTATGAGATCTGTGATTTACAAATGTTTCTAATCGGTAGCTTTTCATTCTTTGCATAACTCCAGATCTCAAATATTTTCTCCTATTTTTTTCCTAAAATTTTTATGGTTTTTACATTTAAGTTTATAACCTAGTTTAAGATAAAATGTCAGCTTACTTATGAGGTTGAGACTGAAGTCTGATTTTTTGCCAAGGAACTTTCAATTGTTTCAGTATTATTTGTTTTGATTCTATCTTTATTTCATTGCATTTTTATTTGCACCTTTCTCAAAAATTAGTTGGTTTATTTCTGTGGGTCTAATTTTGGGATTTATTCTGTTCTGTTATTCTATGTATCTGTCTCTTTGCCAATACCATACAGATTTGATTACTATAGATATATAATAAGTCTAAAATCAGGTAGACTGATTCCTCTCTATTTATTCTAATCTTTGTGAGCTGATACAGATACTTTAGTTTATTTTCTTTTACCTATAGATTTTAGAATCATATTGTCTATATCTATAAAAATATATCTGAGATTTGATATAAATTGTATTAAACCTTTATATCAATTTAGGAGAAGTGACATTTTCTCTATACTCAATCTTCTAACTTATGGAAATAGTATCTCTCTTCACCCATTTAAATCTTCTTTGATCTCCTTCATCAGCTTTGTGACATTTTTAGCATACAAGTTTTTTACATGTTTGGTTAAGATTTATATTTAGTTACTTCATTTTTTGAGCAACTGAAATGAACTCATATTTTTAATTTTGATGTACTTGTGTTTATTGTAAGCATATAGAAGTATGACTGATTTTTGTAAGTTTGCTTTGTATACTACAACCTTACTTGACTCATTTATTCATTCTAGGATTTTTTTAGTAGATTACTTTGTATTTTCTATGTAAATCATCACGTTAACTGCAAATAGAGATAGTTTTATTTCTTCCTTTCCAATCTGAAGGACTCTTTTCTTCCTTTTTGTTTTCTTATTGCAAAGTGTAGAATTTCACTATGCTGATTACAAGTAGTAGGAGCAGAGGCCCTTCACTGGTTACCAAACTTGGGGAAAGCATTTGATCTTTTACCACTAAGTGTAATATTAGCTGCTGACGTATTTTGCAGCTCCATTATTTGGCTCATAGAAATTTAGAATTGCCATGTCTTCTTGAAATATCTCTTTATCATTATGCAGTGTTCCTTTCTGTCTCTGGAGATTTTCTTTGCAATGACATCTTCTTTGATATTAATAAAGGCACTCTCATCTTATTTTGATTGAGGTTTACATGATACATTTTTCATTTTTTACCTGTATAAACTGTTACATTTCTAGTGACCTGTATATACTTCTTATTTTTAGTGACTTTCATGTGGATATATATTGTCAATTCATATTTAAATCCACTCTTCCAATATTTGTCTTTTAATTATTATATTTATACCATTTATATTTAATATAATTATGTGTTGGGACTTACTTTTGCTATCTTGTGTTTGTTTTATGCTTGTTCTTTCTGTGTTTTTTTAATGCTATTGTCTTCTTTTTCCTGTCTTTCTATGGGTTAACTGGAAATTTGGGAGGGACTCTATTTTATCTATATTTTGTTTGAGTGTATCTCTTTGTATGCTTTTTACTGTTTTATTGTTTTACATGTGTGTATATATGTAGTATGTACATATGCACACACAGAGATACATAAACCTTTACATATATATGTGTGTGTGTATTTTATATATAGTATATACTATAAAAAGATAGATATATAATTCCTTTAGTTGTTCCTTTAAGTTAAATATACCAACCACATATTCTTAGTTTTCTCTTGTCTGAACATGTTTAAATTTCCCATTATTTTCTTTCAGTATAAGAAAAATATTGTACCGCTTCCTTTGGTCTTCTGTAGGTTCTAAAGAGAAATATGTTGTGATATCAGTTGTTTTCTTCCCTACAGGTAAGGTGTCATTTCAGTTTGATGGGTTCAAGAATTTTGGGTGGGGGTCTTTAGTTTACAAATATTTGACACTAATATAAATGATACAAATTCTTTGGAAATTTTTTCTGTTTGTTCTATTTGGATTCACTCAGCCTCTTGAATCTGTAAGTGTGTTTATTTACCTAAGTCTGGAAATTTTTAAACCATTATTTTTGAACACTATTTTTATCCCAATACTTTCTCTTATCCCAAACTCTGACAACATAAATTTTAGAACTTTTGTTATAATTCCACAGGTCTCTGAGGCTCTTTTAAAATATTTTTAGTCTATTTTCTCTCTGTTGTTCATGTCAGGTAATTCCTATTATTCTATTGCTTTATATTTGAGTTCACTGTATTTTATTCTGACAACTCCATTATGGTATTGAATCCACACATCACTTTTTCTTTGGAGAGACAGAGTCTCACTTTATCACCCTTGGTAGAGTACAGTGGCATCACACAGCTCATAGCAACCTCCATCTACTGGGCTTAGGCAATTCTCTTGCCTCAGCCTCTCGAGTAGCTGGGACTACAGGTGCCCACCACAATGCCTGGCTATTTTTCTGTTTTGCAGTTCAACTGAGGCTGGGTTTGAACCTGCCACCTTCTGTATATGGGGACGGCGCCCTACTCAATGAGCCACAAGCACTGTCCCACACATGATTTTTTTTATTTTGATTATTATATTTTTCAATTCTAAAATTTTCATTAGGTTGTTGTTTATATCTTCTTTTTGTGAATATTTTCTATTTATTTTTATTTGCTTTAGTATGTTGATAAAGCTTGCTGGGGGTGGTACTTTAAATTTTGGGTATTTTAAAGATTTTATTATACCACTTAAAAAAATACATAGCTCGTTAGTAACTTAAAACTGACAAAGAAAATGTCTTGGATCTCTGACATTTTGGTTTTGGAGTTTATAAATTTTATTATGTTCGTGTTAGGATTTTCCTGGTTCTTGGAATGATGAGTGCATTTCTATTGAAACCTTGAAATTTCAGATACAATGAGATGCTGCATATCGCTTAGAATTTCTGCTTTAACTGGCTTCCTGTGTTACCATTCCATCAAAGGAAGGTGTCAAGGAGATAACTTGATTACCAGGTAAGCAGAAGTACAGTTTCCCTATTCAGCCTTTGTGGATACTGAGGTTGGTGGAGCCCTCCTCACTATTTGGGAGACTTGTCTCCCTACTAAGACTTTATTGTTACCACCCTACCTGGGAGGAGCGATAGTGCCTCACTCTGCTTCCCACAACACCTGTGCTGACACCACAGAGGTGATGGTGAGGTTGCCTCATTACCACCAGCAGAGCCCTCAGGAGTAGCTGCCTTCCCTCTGCCATTGTACCTACCAAACCCAGGCTTCCACATAGAGTGGGCTCGCATCTTTCTTAAAGACCTGTAATGGACCAAGAGGGACTCAGACTGAGCTCTCTGCTTTCTGGTCCCCACCCCCCATGGTGCTGCCTGCCTGACTCTTGAAGCAGACCTGGCCAAACCCCACAGCAGAGGGACATTCAGCCTGCTTGAGCACTCCATGGGTAACTCAGGACCAGCATGGTTCTTGGCCTGGTCAGAGATTGAACTGGGGGATCAGAAGACAGGCCTGCAGGCCATACCTCATACCCCGAGGGCTCAATCATGTTGCTCAGAGTTGGGAGAGATTTGTGAACTAATCTTAGGAAGTGACAGAGCCCACACCGGTGGAACTAAAAGGACAGAGAGTGTGTCTAAGCCTGCAGAGCACTCACAGACCACTCCTCCCCCAAGGGAAAGCCACACTGGGTCTAGGCTGGAATACTGGGCAGTACCTTCTGCCTGTGAGCTCACCTAAACTGGGCTACTGCTTGTGGCCAGATACTGCTAGAGACCCGTGGGGTGAGGAAAAAAGGAGAAGAGTGAAACCGTTCCTACCTGTCAGACTTGAGTGCAGACTGCACTTCTGCCTTGAGCCCTTTTTGGCTTGGTGGAGCTGCTTCAGCTCCTCCCCAGTGGCTTTCCCCGGTGGCCTGGGGGCTAATCCTCAACCTCTACTGAGACAGCTCACAGGCCTGAGCCAACACAGGCTCACCCAACCATCTCCAACAAGTCTCACTCTTCCCACCTCAGCTGTGTTGGAGCACAAGAAGGTGGTCTCCTGGGAGCACCAGGGACCCATCCCCTGCAGGGACATCCAAGTGCTTCTCTTGATCAACTAGAGCTGGACACAAGGTTCCCAGAAAACAGCACTGGAGCTGGGTCTCTCCTGAAAGCACTGTCTACTGGCAGGAAGGACAACTTATAACCCCTATTACAGCATTTACTGATTCAATCACAAAGGGCTTGACTAAATCTTACCCACAAACCCTACCTACTGCCTTAGAGATTAAATGGGAGTCTCAATATAATTCATACTTTTAAGAAAACCACAGGGCTGAGGAAAGAGAAAAGATTTCAAAGACTTCCAACTCCCCTTGTAAATAAGAGACAGGGGACATAATACTTGTATAAAGGTAGAGAAATAGACCAAGGAAAGAGAATAGAGAATCCAGAAATAAAACCATATAGCTATGGTCAGTTGAGCTTTGTCAAAGCAAACAAAAAATATACACTGGGAAAGGATACCCTATTTAATAACTGATGTTGGGATAATTGGATAGCCACATGAAGCAGAACAAAACAGGCTCCTTATTTCTCAACATATATAAAAATTAACTTAACATGCATTTAAGACTTAAATGTGAGACCTGAAACCAGAAAAATTCTGGAAGATCACATAGGAATAACTCTTCTGGACATTGGCCTAGGTCTAGACAAAGAATTTATGAGACCCAAAGACAAATACAGCAACAATGAAAATAAATAAATGGGACTTAATTAAATAAAAAGTTTCTGCACAGAAAACGAAATAATAAACAGAACAAATAAAAAATCTACATAATGAGAAAAAATATTCACAGACTATATATCCAACAAAGGACAAATATCCAGAATCTACAAAGAACGCAAACCTATCAGCAAGAATAAAACAAATAACCCATTAAAATGTGGGCAAATGACATAAATAGAATTTTATCAGAATAAGGTAGACACATGGCCAATCAATATATGAAAAAAAATGCTTAGCATCACTACTCATCAGGGAAATGCAAATTAAAAAGCCACAATGAGGTATCACCTTATACCTATCAAAATGACCACTACTAAAAAATACACACTTGCTCTTAACCAAGAGGCCAAGAAGCGTTGCATTACTAAAAAAATAAATTTTAAAAGATAGATGTTGTGGGTATGGTGAGAAAGGAACACTTATACACTTCTACTGGGACTGCAAATTAGTACAAGCTCTGTGCAAACCAGTATTGAGATTCCTTGAAGAACTAAAAGTAGACCTACTATTTGCTCCAGCAACCCCCCTGCTGGGTATTTGGCCAAACGTAAAGAAGTCATTACATCAGAAAGACACCTGTGCCCAAATGTTTACTGTAGCACAATTCACAATTGCAAAGATATGGAATTGATATCAGCACCCATCAATTGATGAGTGGAGAAACAAATGTGGTACTTATGTACCATGGATTATTACTTAGCCACTTAAAATGTTACTTGCAGCTCAGTGCCTGTAGCACAGTGGTTATGGTGCCAGCCATGTACACCGAGGGTGGCGGGTTTGAGCCCGGCCCAAGACAGCTAAATAATAATAACAACTGCAACAAAAAATAGATAGGCACTGTGGTGGGCACCTGTAGTCCCAGCTACTTGGGAGGCTGAGGCAAGAAAATCACTCAAGCCCGAGAGTTTGAGGTTGCTGTCAGTTGTGACACTATGGCACTCTACCGAGGGCAATATAGTAAGACTGTCTCAAAATAATTAAATAAATAACAAACAAACAAATAAATAAATAAATAAAATGTTACTTGCAACAACTTTGGGAGAACTGGAGACCATTAACCTAAGTAAAATATCTCAGGAATGGAAAAGCAAACACCACACGTTCTCACTAAAAGTGGGAGCTAAATGATCAGTATACACTGTCATAACATGGTGTAAAGGACCTTGGAAATTTAGAAGGATGGAGGGTAGGGTGGGAGTGAGGCATAAAAACTTAACCTATCAGGCACAATATACACTATTCTCACGACAAAAACACTTACAGCCTTGATTTTAGTGTATACAGTTTATCCATGTAACAAAAATACTTTAATCCATTTAATACTTTGAGATAAAAATTATTAAATAAAAAAAGACATTTATAAAAATGCAATAATTGTAAGAGATAATTTCACATTAATTGGACACCAAAGTCCAAATCAAAGTTAAGAATGCAATTTGTATATATTACATTACCATAGAACCAAAGAGAGCCAGGGCAAGTCTAGAGAATTTCTTATGTTTGATGTAATTTATATAGATAATAGTAACTTACTGCTAATATGTGAATGTTTGTGCCCTTCCCTTCCCCAAATTCGTATGTTGAAACCTAATCCTTGATGTGACAGTATTCATGGGAAGAGCCTTTGCGAAGTGACTGAGACCCAGGACTGGAGTTGTGCCTTATGAAGAGGCTGGAGAACACCTGCTTTCTCCTCCGATCACAGGGAGACACAGGGAGAAGCTGGAAGTCTGCAAACTGGGAAACGGCCCTCAACAGAACCCAGCCGTGCTGGCCCCTTACCCTGGGACTTCACAACCTTCACAACTGTGACAAATGAATTTCTGTTGTTTATAAGCCACCTACTTTATGGCATTTTGTCATATTAGCCTGGATGGACTAAGACACTTCTATCATAAATGTCTAAGTCTTTTTTCAAATAAGTGAATAATTACAGCCATCAACTTCTCATCCCCAACTCTACTTTCTTCACACTGATACAGATGTTCAGCTTTTTCTACTTCATATCCTTTGTATGACTTACCTGTTGCCTCACTTCATTTCTAGTTGAAAGTTTGGATTTCTAAGATGTCTCCTTACCTCATCCTCCTTGCTCCCACACAGAGCATGCCTGAAATCAGACCCCTAACTCCGGAGTCTTTTCCCACCTCCTTCACCTGACAGCCTCTTCCACAACAGACATCTCATCAGACGTGACTGATTGCTGTAATCTGTACTCTGGGAAGCCATTAAGCAAATTACCTGAATCATTGCAAGGATTAGTCTCATTAACACATGATTAGCATCAAATTAAAATAATGAGTGTTTAACTTCTGATGTCTTCCAGTTGTTTGAACAGCTTGATCAGCCACACCAGGCTGGCAGGGGTGTCAAAGAGCCACAGAAAAGAAGGGAGGCTGCACCGTGCAAGACATAGCAAAGCTCACCGGTAGCCTGAAGTGCGATCAAACTCAGACTGTCCCGATGAAAGGCTCTTCCAAACAGCAGAGATGCTGGGTCCAAACTCAGGTCCTTCTCTCACTGGTATCTCACTGCCATCTCACTGCCCCTGTTTATCTGAACCAAAGCTTTCCATGCCAAGTATGAACCACCCACCTCTCCCTGCAGCTTTTCTCCTCCGTTTTCCAAATTTTGTCAGACTTAAGAGTAAGACCCTTAAAATTTGGGGATTATGGTAGGGATCCTCTTCAGTTCTCAGATCAGAATTTTTACTTGCAATTTTCAGATAAACAAATAAAATTAGACCCTTGCATTATATCATACATGAAAATCGATTCTAGATTCACTCTACATCTAAATGTGAAAAAAGGAGGACAAGAAATCTGAGGGGAAAAAAATGTAAATATTTCTTCATGACTTGGGGATAGGCAAAGATTTCCTTAACAGGAAACTAACTACAAAGAGAAACAAAAGTAACTCTACAAAAGGAGGAAAATATTCCACTGGAATGCACTAAAATTAAAAGCTGTTCATCAAAGGACAAAGGGAGCAGAAATCATATAACCTTAGACCGAAAGAAGATTTTTGCAATAAATCTAACTGACAATTAATTTGCAACTATGACAGTTGTTTTTCAACCTTTTTGTATCTCGTGGCACCCTTGAAGCTATAGTTAAACTTTTGGGGCACACTTAAATTATGTTGATCAGAAAGAGTTAAAAAAAAAAGAAGAAGAAGAATATGCTTACTGTGCTTTGAACTTCTTTTGAAAATAATTAATGATCTTTAAAACTTTTTGTGGCACACCTAAGATCTTCTGGTGGCATACCAGTGTGCTGAAACACAAGGGCTGACAAAACGTTTCCATAGGTCAATGATAGCAGATAACCAAATACAGCAGTGGTTCTCAACCTTCCAATAGGTTATAAAAATGCCAAATACATATGAAAAAATACACTCAGCCTCATTAGTCCTCAAACAAATGCAAATAAAGACTGACAGGAGAGGTAGTTTTCCATACTTGTGGTATGAACAAGTTAATTTCTCATGAACTGATCATTTTGCAAATATCATCAATAAACTGAACAAAATACAAAGCAGAATGAGAAATCTACCTGAAGGCTCTAGAGACTGAATGAGCAGCCAGATTTTAGAAAACTCAGAAAAGCAAGTTAGAGGCTAGCATAGAGGAAGTTCTAATTTATTGTAAACTTTTCCTGAAACTGAAGTTGCATCAGAGGCATCCAGGAAGGGTAAATGTCCAATCAAATGTCTCACCAAGTAGTGAGAGGGAGACCTGCAAAGATTGGAGCCAGAGAAAAAGATCCCCAAAAGATGTGCTTAAACTCAGTTCACGACTCTGACTTCCAAACCATGGATGCCTAAGGCAAATTGAGAGAACTTGTATTTAAGAACTAAAGGACTAAATGGAGATCTGAACTGCTATCTCCCAAGTCACGGCATTGTATAGTTACTCAGTTACTAACATACAACAAACCTCAGAGTCTCCAGAACATAATATTTAAAAACATCAGAATAGAATCTGAAATGATATAAAACATGAAGAACAGAAAAATAGGACCCAGTTTTAAGAGAAACAACAGTCAATACAGAATGTCTGTTATGTAATTGTTAGAATTATCAGACAAAGCATTAAAGTAACTATGTAATTATGCTCAGGAGATAAGGAAAAATATATTTATAATGAACTAAAAGAGAAGAAATCCTAGCACAAAAAATAGAGCATATAATAAAAATTTCAGAACTGAAACCTTTAGTATCTGAAATCTGAAATAGGATGGCCTAATTGGACAGGATAGATTATCTGATGACCAGATTGGACAGGATAGATTATCTATAGGTGACATGGAATAAAATTCAATAGAAATTCTGTTTTTATGAAAAGGAAGAAAAATATTGAAAAACATTAACAAAGAGACTTCATGGGGAAAAAAAAACTTCAGACTTTGGAAAAAAAAAAAAAAAGAAGAAGTTAACTGATGACTCCATACTGAACCTCAGAGTCAAAGCACTCTATGATAGACAGACTTTTATCTGACAATGTGAATGTTACTTTTTTGCATTATTATTATTATTATTGCTGAATTAAAAAAAGAAAAAAGAGACTTTAATTTCAGTAATATAACACAGTAATAGAACACAATTTCAGTAATATAACATAGAGGTAAGCAGAATTCCAGAAGGAGTGGGAAATGAGGCACAATTTTTTTTTTTAGAAAATCCTAATTTAATGAAATACATAAATGAACAGGTACAAGAAACTCAGAAAACGCCAATCAAAAATGGTCTAATTGGTGAAAACAAGACAGAAGGATAACAAAATTTTTGAAAGCAGATGGAAAAATACTTTATACTACATATAGGGGAGCAACAATTTAAATAATCCTAAATTCCTCATTAATAAACAGTGAATATCAAAAACATAAAGATTTCGGAATTAAACAAGTTAAAACCCACACTGGCAACCTAGAATGCCACATAGAGCAAAAATATTCATCTATAATATAGAGAAAATAAAAATGTAATTATATAAAGAATAAAAACACTATAATGAATGCTAAGGGAAACTGTCAGTAGAAGTAAAATGATACCAGATGGAAACTTGAATTTTTAAGAATAAATTAAAGAGAAACAGAATATATGTATAAAAAGTATAAAATATGGTGAGATATGTGTGGGGTTAAAGTACAAATATAATTGAAATGTTTCTATAATTTATATAAAGTACTACAAAATTAAGTCAAAGGAGATCATGAACACATAAGCATTTATAATATAATTCCTAAAGCAATTGGTAAAAACATAATACAAAGAGGAATATCTAGAAATAATAAAACAAAATGGAATTTCAGAAAATATTCAAATAATTCAAGAGAAAGCAGGAATGGAACAAAAGAGAAATACAGAAAAATGACAACAATAAAATTGCAAACTCAAACACAATCACACTAGCAGCATAGCAAGCTTTAGGGAAATAAATACTTCAGTATAAAAATATAGAAAGTAATTTCTATAAAAAATATTCTGGAATTTTAATTATGGTTGTGTTTAATATATAGATCAACTGGGAAGAATTGATATTTAGAATACTGAATTAAAGTGTCTATAAAGTTGACACTCAAAAATATATAATTTATAATTTATGATATATAAATATATGATATGTAAATATAATTTACATAAATTATATTTATATATTATATGAATAATATATTATAAATATATAAATTTATAGAAATTATATTTATATATTGCAAGTATATATATTATATAATTATAATTATACTTTATATATAAATTTAATACATACATTGTATATGTATATGTATAATTTGTATGACTACATTATATAAATATACATACATAATTATATATAGTATGATTATGTAAATGTACATATATAATTATATATAAAATATTATATCATCTATAAATTATTCCTCAATATGGTTGATAAGGAAACACACATAGACACACACTAAGCTGACATCTACCAGAATTGCTATAGTAACAAAAGACCAACTAGAATATTCATAGGCTTCTACTGGAAGTTTAAATTTGGAAAATTGTTTGATAATATCTACTAAAGCTAAACTTAACATACCTTATGACTCAGAAATTCCACTTCTAAGTATCAACATATGACAAGTATTTACATACATATATCCACCAAATAAAATATTCAATAATATTCAAAGAAACAAATGCAGTACAAAATCAAAATATACATTATCTATATAAATAAACAAATTGGCATATATTTATACAAATGAATTCTATGCAGCTATAAAAATAAATGAATTGCTATACTCAATGTTAGGGATGAATCTTAAAACTTAGTATTATCCAAAATAAACCAGGCACAAAAAAGTACATACTGTTTGATTCCATTTCTATAAACTTCAAAAATAGACCAAGATAATATGGTTTCTCCCTTGGGAAGAAAATAAAGGACTAGACCTCGCAGCCGAGGTTGTGGCTGACTTCTTTAGAGACGGTGCAATGAACTGTTTATCTTTCACCTGACTCGGAGCACTGATGAGATGAGTGGCATAATTTGGTAGCCACTTAAGACAGGTTGGCACTGTGGCATATTAGGCAGTGGGTTTGTATACAGGTGTCCAGAAGAGCAAGAAATAAGAAAGTGTTGAGAGATCCTAGAATTTCTAGCTGTCTGTCTGATGAAGGTCTTCCCTGTGCTATCCAGTACGTACTAGGAGAGGTGATTGTTCTTTCTAGTGCCTCGTTCTCAGCAAAAGATTATAATGCATGTAAAGAAACAGGAAAACCCAGGAACCTAATCATGTGTACTCTCATATTAATTCTAAAGTTAAAGACAGAAAATAAGGTACAAAAATAAAAGAAAAAAAGAAAGAAAAAAAAAGAAACTGGAACATGGTAAAATCAAAAGAACCAAATTAAACTGCAGAAACTGGTACTACAGAAATGAAGATCTATGTGCTGCCGGATAAAGAATTTTAAATACCTGCCATAAAGGTGATTAATAAGCTAAAGACAACTAAATAAAATCAGAAAAGCAAGCCATGAAAAAAATGAGAATATCACCAAACTATGAACAAAAAATAGACAGAAATCATGGATCA
The DNA here is from genome assembly GCA_963573935.1 of Arctocebus calabarensis. Lineage (NCBI taxonomy): Eukaryota > Metazoa > Chordata > Mammalia > Primates > Lorisidae > Arctocebus > Arctocebus calabarensis. The sequence goes on from CAUYON010120741.1 coordinate 15,425, forward strand.
GAAGATTCAATTACAAAAGCAAAAAATTTACTAGAAGGGTTCAATAGCTGACTTGCAGAAGAAAGAATCAGTGAACACAAAGATAAATAATTTGAAGTCATTTATTTAAAGAATAAAAAGGACAAAAAATGTAGAAGAATAAGAACACCTACGGCACACTATTCAAGACATCAATACACACATTATAAGGATCACAGAAAGAGATAAGAGAAAAAAAGAGAGAGCTCCCCCCTCCTTTTTTTATCCTTTGCTGAAAGGAAACAAATGCTTGGCAGAAACTCCAAGTCTGTCAGAAAACTACCCAAATCTGAAAAAATGGATTTACAATTTCAAGAAGCTTGAAGAACTGCAACTAGTGTAAATCCAAAAGAAACAGTACATTACAAACCTTCTAGAGTCAAAGACAAACATTAAACCTTGAAAGCAACAAGAAGAAAGTGACTCATCACCTATCAGGGAGCTTCCATAAAATTATCAGAAGATATCTCAGCAAGAATAATTTCTCTTGCAGGTTAGAGTATAATGGAATGATACATTTAAAGTGCTGAAAGAAAAAAAAACTGTCAACAAAGAATACTGCATGTGGCAGAACTGAAGGAAAAATTAATATTTTACAGCAAACGAAAGCTGAGGGTGTTCTTTAACACTAGACGGGCTTTACCAGAAGTGCTAAAGAAGGTCCTTCAAGTTGAGATGCAAGGAGAGTGAGAGTAAAACATGGATGGAATGTTCAAATTACTCAAAATGATCTACAGATGCAATGGAATTCTCACCAAAATTTCAATGGAATTTTTCTCAGTAGAAAAAAAATCTAAAATTTTTATAGAACCATGAAAGATTTTGAATAGGTAAAGCAATGTTGAACTGAAAAAAACAAAGCTGAAGGCATCATATTTCCCATTTTTGAATTATATTACAAAGCAATAATAGTCAAAACAGTATCTTTCTTGAATAAAAATGGACACATGGACCGATGGAACAGAAGGGACAGCCCAAATATAAATTCATGCATAAATGATCAACTAATCTTCAATAAGAATGCTAAGAAAACAAAATGGAAAAAGGAAAGCCTCTTTGATAGTATTTTAAAACTTGATATTCACATGCAAAAAGAATGTAATTGGACCCTATCTGACACCAAGTAAAAAATAATAGCAGTAACTACCTCAGAATAATAAACACCGTATATGACAAGCCCTAAGTTAATATCATATTCAACAGTTAAAAACTAAAACTTTTCCTCTAAGGTCAGGAAGAAAGCAAGGATGCCTACTCTCATCACTGGAAGTCCAACACAGAGAAAGTAAGCAAGAAAAAGGAATACAAGGCATTCAAATTGGAAAAGAAGAAGTAAGATTATTACTGCTCACAGTTGACATAATCTTATATGTTGAAAACCGTAGGGATATCTCTCTCTCTCTCTGTCACACACACACACAAAAACCTGTTGGAACCAATAAACAAATTCAATAAAATTGCAGGATATGCAATCAACACAAGAAAACCAGTTGCATTTCTACATACTAACAAGAAACAGTCAGAAAATGGATGCAGACAAAGGTGCTGATTACAAAAACAGACACTGATCACTTTGTGAAAATGCGTTAATATTTTCATTTATTTGTGTCTTATTCTGCATGTGTATTAAAATGCAACAAGTTTCCTCAAAATAAAGAAAATGAAAATACAGAATTTTATGTGCATTACTGAAATCATATTAATAAATTCACATGTTTTCCATTTTTTCCCTTGAGACAAAAGATACAAAGCTATACATTACTCGCTCATGAAAATATCACTGAAAAATGAAACCTGCATATTCTTTATGTTGACATCATTTCTGGTTCCATTACTTCAGGGAATAAATCATGTTTCCAAAGAGGTAAATGACTATTTATTGCCTGACTGGAGAAGAATTAAGGGTGTGAGGCAGGTGAAAACCCAGATTTCTTATTACTACTACTCTTAGATAGACACTCAGACAATATTTGTTATTTTTATTTCTGTTCTTTATTTCTGTTATTTTCTGCATTCTCCAGGCTTGTCTGCTCTGGTACTAGGAAATTACAGTTTTTGAGCTTTTTTCTGGAATTAATCTGGGCAAATCACTTGCTTTTCAACTGTACCTACAGCTATGGAACACTTAAGAAAGCTATCCCCAATTCTACTAAATCATTTATCACTCCTCTAAAAAAGACCCCCTCAAGTTTCTGCATAGTGCTTCCCTTGTGGTTTTAGAGCAAATTTTAAGATGTAAGAATGTAAAATACCTTCAAAATGGGTGTTTTCTAGCATATCAACTTCAAAATGAATCTCCAATGCAATGAAATAATGATTCCATTTACCAAAATTCAATTTTACAATAATGTTTCAGCACATCTGTAGTACATTTCTTGGAAGTGTGCAGAATAGGCAATAGTTCAGGAATAACTGGCATTCAGATTATAAAGCATTCATTTTTTCCTTAATACAACATGGGGAAAAGAAATCAAAGGATAGTATGGAACAATTAGTCATGTCTAAAGTTATATGACAGTGCAATATTCAGCTGTAAACAAAAGCAATGGGTACCACATCTGCTG
>CAUYON010120742.1:0-12103 GCA_963573935.1 Arctocebus calabarensis
AGGGTAGGGAGGGGAGAGGGGAGGTTGGGGTGCAGGGAGGGTAATTGGTGGGGCCACACCTATGGTGCATCTTAGAAGGGCACAGGCAAACCTTGCTAAATGCAGAATTCAAATGTCTTCATATAATAACAGAGAAATTGCCAGGAAGGCTATGTTAATCAGTTTAATGAAAATAGTTAAGATTGTATATGAAAACAGCACATTGTACCCCTTGATTGCACTATTGTACACAGCTATGATTTAATGATAAAGATAATAAAATAAAAAATAAATAAATAAAATACAGTTTTATACACCAAAAAAAAAAAAAATCAGATAAAGATGATTTCATGGAAGGCAAAGGAGGACAATGTTTCAAATGAAAAAAGTCCTGAGTCAAATGATACACAGCAGCTGAGTAAAAACCAAGACTCAGAAATGTCCCTTAAATGTCGTGAGAGGGATGTCATCAGTAACCTTAAGGAGAGCAGTTTTGGTGCAGTCATAGGGAGAACCAGAGCATAGTATGAGGACAGAGGGGCAAAGGTGAGAACATCAAACTAACCAGTGTAGACAACTCTTTAGAGCAGCTGGATGCAGCTAACATTTGTAGCTTTATTTATTTATTTATTATTTATTTTTATTATTGTTGGGGATTCATTGAAGGTGTAAAGAACCAGGTTACATTGATTTTATTTGTTAGATGAAGACTCTCTTACAAATGCTGATGCGAGATCCCCAAGTTTAGAGGAAACTATCGAATCTATAGGAGAGAAGAGAGTGATAACTACAACGCACTAAAGAAGGTTGAAGGATCTTAACAAAACAAAGATGGCAGTTTGGGCCTGAGCTGCCAGGAGGGATAGTGTCTCACCATCAACAGGGAGAAAGGAGAGGCAAGGGCAGGTGCAGGGAGGTAAGCAAGTGGCAGGGAGCAGAGTGGTCTGGGTTCTGGGAATGAGGGAGGTAACATTGACATGTCATAGGTGAGCATCTTTCAACCTGTAGAAGATTCTAGAATTAAGTATAGAACTACAGAAGAGAACCATGCCTTTTCTATGAAGATATGTGTGCTTTGAATAAGCTTTGAAATATGTTTATGCACTTGCTGTGTTTAAGGAAATGTGCCCTTTTTCCATGTTCATGTAAAATGTTTAACTAAGTGATTGATTTCAACTAAGTGATTGATTTCATATTCTAAGGTGAGGTCTTACTACATTAAATTAGTATTAGAGTGTCTGAGAGAATTTAATCTTTTCTGTACTTAAAAGTTTAATGTATTAGATTTATAATAGTTACTTAAATATTTGAGAAGGTTTGTTAGACAATTGAAGTACTTAAAAAGAAACTCAAATATATTAAGTCTATAAATGCAGTTTACAATGTTTTGAGCAATTTAATTAAGCACATTTATAAATGAGATGAAACATTTCTCTAAGGTACCCTTAAAAGTGATTGTTAAAATTTGTTAGACTTATAAATAAATAATAAGATTTGTAAGCTAAATTTCAAAGCTTGTAGAAGAACTTGGGTATGTGTTAATTTGTAACTTTAATAAATAGAATATTAATTTTGAAAACCAAGGAAACCTTTAATCAATAATTTTGGTGCCCAAGGGCTATTCTTGAGGGTATACAATTAATAGTTTTTTATTATTTAAAAAATATGATTATAATTTTAAAAATCAACCAGCATAGAAAGAAAAAGCTGAATCCCCTGGGCCACCCCCCAGAGCTAAATGCCCTGGCAAGTTTTTTGCTTCCTCCTAGAAATTTTCTTTGTCTATGCATATAATCTGTTTCCACCTCATTTTTACATCTCTTCTCTGGCCTGTCACAATAGCCTTTTCTCTGATCCTCATGTTCACTGCTTTTCTCTCCACATTCAGGCAGTCCCTTCTAATTCTCCAATCTGCACTAGAGTCAAAGAGATTTTTTCCACCAAATGCAAAACTCACTAAGACAATTCATCGCCCACTTCATTCTTCTACCCCACAATTCTTTGCGGGAAACCCTTTAATGATTTCCCATTGAAACTGCCCCATCCTCACCCCCATCACTTTTCTTTTGACTTTGCATACATTATTTTCATAATCTAGAAATTTTTATGTTTTTGTAATCAATATTGTCAACTGTTTTCTCCTGTGGCTTTTAAAATTGGTATTCTTGGAATGATTTTCTGCTACTTCAATACTATAAAAACATTCCTCTATTTTGTAGGTTTTTTTCTTTGGTGTCCCCTGGCTGAGCTATCTCCTTCTCTGCTTTGCAAAGCCAGCTGTATCTGGTATCGCTAAGTTCCCATCAGTATCAGCATCTGTTTCTGGCCTTACCATTCTGTTCCATTGATCTTTCTTTCCTTGAGTACAAATTTTCTGATGACCTGACTCAAGATTCAGGGATAAAACCCAGACTCCTACAGAATGAATGTCTTTCTTAATCCTCCATAAATAACAATTCCTTCACCAGAGCTTTTTTCTTTCTTAATAGGAGATGGGGATAACAGAGGTTCAAGATTGCATTTTCTGGTAAGGTCCAGAATGCCATTATTCTGGGCTATAGAGGGAGGGCAAAGTTATCAGCCAAGCAGTCCATAGAACAGGCAGCCTTGTGTGGAAACAGAAAGAGCCAATCAGAGATGCTACCTGATCCCTACAGAACTGTCAGGCTCACTCCTGTAATCTTAGCATTCTGGGGGCTGAGGCGGTGGATTGCTTGAGTTCAGGAGTTCAAGACCAGCCTGAGCAAGAGCAAGACCCCCTCTCTACTAAAAATAGAAAAACAACATGGACATTGTGGTGGTCACCTGTAGTCCCAGCTACTCAGGAGATTGAGGCAAGAGGGTCTCTTGAGCCCAAGGGTTTGAGGTTGCTGTGAGCTACAAAGACACCATGGCACTCTACACAGAATGACAGAGTGAGACTCTGTTTCAGTGCCTATTCATGCCTCTGGGCTTTCAGCTGGCCTTATCCTGCCTGGGCTTGTCCTTCTGTCCTTCCTCCTTCCTTCCAGGCAATCCAACTCTTCTTCAAACCTCAGCTCAGGTGTCATCCTGCCAAGAGAGGCTCTCCTGAACCCCTCACCAGCCACTCTGCACTTACCTCTGCCACAGCCCTTGACATATGAACAACACCATAAACACCCTGTCCAGAATTGCCCTATCCCCTCCACCCCCAGATCACCAGGGCTCCTCCCCTCAGGGCAGGGCCTGTCTCTCATTAGACTTGGGCCCTGTCACTTTCAAGTGACCCTCATTCAAGCCCCCTAGACTATGTGCAAGCGGAAGAGTTCATTTGTTTTCTATACAAAACCAATTGATGCTTATTATAGAAAATCCAGTAACAGAATTACTCTAAATAACCCCCTCCCCAATGTCAGAACCTTGTCCAGAAGAAACTGCTATTACTTTGCCCACCCCTTGGTTAATGTCTGCAGACAAGATGGCCAGGTTTCCCAAATGAATGGCCAGCCACCCACTTCCTTCAGGGCAAGAGTAGTTTGCTCAGGTCCATCTCCTTTTCACTGATCAGGGAGAGAGGAAGTCCCCCCGACCCCTGGGAGGCAAGCTGCCACCAGTAGTAGTGACCATGCCTGTCTGGAACTTGAAATCTGTGACGGAAGCTGGGCCCAGCACAGCACCTACAAGGCCACGCATGGCCTCAGTGGTAATCAGGAGCAAGACAGGGATGCAGTGTGAGTATTAGACTGACCGCTTGGGGCTCCTGGGCCTCTCCCCGTCTTCCCCACCCTCTTCTTCCCGTCCAGATTCTTTCTTTCCCCAGAACCCACTCATTTATCACCTTTGGACGAGCTCTGCCAGGCAGGCCATGTCGGGAAATTTCTTGACGTTCATTTTAATAAAACTTAATTATTAAGACAGCCTCACAAGTCATAATGCATTTAGTGGCTCATTTTTCACGTCTCTGTCAGAGGCCTCCTGGCAGACAGGTGGGAGCTGTGGAGGACAGGGACAGCGAGTGTCAGCGCCCTTTCTGGTGTTCACAGGACTGGGTGTGGGGAAGCCCCTGACTCCTCCTCTACCCACCCACCCCACTCCGCCTCACACTTTCAGGGTGAGATAGGAAGGGCACCAAACACAGAGTCAGGAGGCCTGGGGCTCACTCTCCATTCTGCTGCAGACTGCCACTCAGACCTTGAGGAAGACACTTTACCTCTCTGGGCCTCAGCTTCCTCATCTACTAAATGGGAACCGTTTCAGCACAAGCCCAACAGAGCACTACTGTGGGAGTCAGAAGAAAGATCTCAGGATGAGAGGCCTCCCCAGCAGGCTGTCAGAGGCAGCACTGCAGGCAGTTGCATGCCATGGTGAACCTGCACGGGCCTGCAGGTCTGCTCAACTCAGTAAGAGATGAGGCGATTGGGGGGTCCCCAGTAATCACAATACTAGCTGACACTTATTGAGTGTTTTGCATAGCCCAGGCCCTATGCCAAGGGCTTTATACATGCATGCACTAGCTGGCTAAATCTCACAGCCACTCTACTTGTTACTTGTATAAAGATAGGTACTAGGATCTTAGTCCTATTGTACAGATGAGGAAACTGAGGAACAAGAAGGGAAAAGCAATGTATCAAAAGTTACAGATGTGTGTGTCCATGTTGGAGCTAGGGTTTGAACTCTGGCTGGCTCTGGGGCCTTACTGATAAAGTTGTTGATCCAGGAGAAATCATGGAGGGGCCAGAGATGTTTATAATCAGTGTGACCTCGCTCTCAAGTCAAGAACATGTGGGCTGTGAGTGACACTTGCACTTGTGATGTGAGGCACCTATGGTCTTAAAAGGGGATGGATTTTATTCTTACCCCTTCACCCACAACACAAATCCCATTATGGCAACATGATCCACCCTCACGCATCAGGGATGAGCCAGCAGACAGGGTGGTGTTGGCACAACTGACACAGGGGTAGGATATGGCATTTTCATTTTGAAAATAATGTGTGTTGGGGCTCAGGATACACCACCCCAAAATATGACTGTGGGAGACCAGAATATGCCATGAAAAATATACTTCTCTGGCATATTTCAAGCTGGTTATTCTAAGAAACTGCAGACACAGGAGTAGCTCTAAAAAGCTGTCCTTTTGTAAAAGAAATTTACATCTATAAAGGAAATCAACATTCATAACGCTGTCTGTATCAAGAAGAGGCTGCTTAGAGACAACTTGAATTACCTGCATAACAACCCAAACTTTAGTCATCACACATTTACCCCTTCAGCCCCCAGAGCTGTGTCAACCCCTTACCCCTATTCCTGAAGCCTCAAGCCTCAATTCCTTTCTGTAACTCAGAATGTTACAAGCTTCAATCATCTGGCCTTTCTCTGGGTCTCAGGTTTTGTAGGATAGGCACAACTAAGAATTTTTTTTTCTCCTGCTAATCTGTCTTATGTCAATTTAATTTATAACTCAGCCAAAGAACCTAGAAGGGTGGGGGAAGCCACTGTTTCCTCCCTACAAGAGCAGTGGTCCAGGAGAGCAGTCAGTTTCCATTTACTGAGCATCTAGTAAGCACCAGGGACCATCCTGTATACTTTATATACATTATTTCTGATTCTCTCAGACTTCTTTGGTATTTTGCTGATGAAGAAATTGAAGCTCAGAGAGTGTAAGTGACTTATACCATGTGGAAATATCAGTGCTGAGAGTCGAATCCAGATTTGATCAACCTCACAGCCTTTTTAGCTTTGCTGCTCTGCCTTCATCTGTGACATACTCATCTCTACACATGCACTCCAGCTTCACACTGACCACCTACTGTGCGCCAGACACTGGCCTAAGGGCTGTCGGGACACATTATCACAAGCCAGTCTGCTTGCTTCTGTCCAGAGAGGAGGTCTGTGCTTGGAGGAGACCCCCGACTCCTGCTGTGGATTCACAGGGAGTTGTCTCCCACACAGCTGTCCAGAAACAAGCATGCAGCTTTTCTTAGGTTTTTCTAACTTAAGGGTTCTCGCTGCTGGTAAGACAAGAAAACAGAGGAGATAAAAATAACAAAACAAAAGAAGAAAGTCACAAAGTTACAGGAAGTCTCAAAATATCTTTCTGTTCTGGATACTTCTAACACAACTGGGGAGAAGGCCCCTTTGGTGGCTTCTCAACTGCAGGGCTATGTGGGGGGCCCTTAAAGAATGCTGTGGGGGTCCTGATTAATTAGCCCACCTTAATCTCCTCCTCTCCCTTCCTTGCCAATTTCCTTGGTAATAAACTTAATTATGTTCAGGTACCCATTCCTGAGGGAATCTGACCCTAGTCCCAGCTCAGGACTAAATCAGAATGATCCAAAATTCCCCCTTGTCAGTGATAGGTTAAGGAGTGGCAAGTGGTCCGTGCTTTCTGGAGGTTGAGGGATGAAATGATTATTGGGATATTTTGAATAAACTTATTTCAAATGTGCATTTCTATTATTTATTTATTATTTCGTTTTATTTATCTTGTATGTATTAGAAGCTGTGGTCTCTCTCTGTCTCCCAGGTTGGAGTATAGTGGCGTGATCATAGCTACCTGCAGCCTCAAACTCCTGGGTGTCTTCAGCCTCAGCCTCAAAGTAGCTGGAGCTGTAGGCATAAGCCACCACGCCTGTCTTGTTCCAAATTTTTAGATGCTCACTTCTTTAATTAGTTACAATAACAGATGATGGAATTTCAATGTTGAGCTGCCCTCTCAATTCCAGCAGGAACACACAGATTCTGTTTCTCTACATGGTAACTTAACCATCTTAGTATCATACATTAGATGGTAGACTTGTCTACTGTTCCAATCTGGGTTTCTCCGCACCGCCCCCACTCTTCATGGCTAATTAGTTAAAAGCTTACTGTTGGCAAACACAATATGAATAGGAAAAAAAAATATTGCTTAGCTTTATAAAACAGACATGTTATAATTTGTTTTGAATTTTGACCTTTCAGTAATGGCTTATATCAAAGCTATGGTCTTGGGATGGCAGGATGACACACACAAACAGTTGCTAGCCTGAAATTTTAAATGTAAGACCAATTTTGGCATATAAAAGAAGCTATTTCTGCTGACTTCTGCTTTCAAAGAAACGCATTGTTATACCACAAGCTAACACATCACTCTCTACAGTGCAGTGAAGGGTCTTAAATTCTTCATATTTGGGAAAAATAAAAACATACTTACCACATCCTAGCAGGAACGTTCCACATAAGTTATGAAGCAGGAAGACAATTTTGAAATGTAAAATATTTTATTATAAATGTCCTTCCCTACAACACAGAGAATGAACCTTAATCTACAGACTTCAGTGATAATGACGTGCTAATGTAGGTTGATAGATTGTAACAAATGCACTTCTGTAGAGTGGAATACTGATAGTGGGGGAGGCTGTGCCTATGTGGGCACAGAGGATCTGTGGAAATTGGCTACACATCCCTCAAGTGTGCTATGAGCCTAAAACTTATATAAACAACCTTCTCTTGGGCTCAAAGATAAAGACATTTTCCATATGTTACCTGGACCTGTAGATTCACTCTAGGCTTTATCATCAGAAAGTAAATATTTCCTTTTAAAAGCCTAAGATATGATTGCCTTTTAACCAATGTACATTTCATGGGTTGGCTCTTAGCTATTTACTGGTATTTCATTCCATGGTTTGGAGTTAGTGGCCGCTGGTCTTTGCTCATCACACATTTGGGAGTGCTGCCCTCTACAGGCCACTGGAAAAATAGCGATGAATCCAACATAGTCCTGTCCTCAGAGTTCACATCTTCATAGATTTGGAAATTCCTATTTGCAATACAGTATAAGAAAAACGCCAGTGGAACAGCATCCAAGGAGTATGGAAACAAGCTCATTTACGGTGCGGAGGTTTCGGGGATGACATCAGGGAGGAAGGGCTTTTCAGGTGCCTCTAGGATCTTTGTGCCTCCTGAGAAGTCAAATCCAGAATGTCTACACCCATTAGTGTAGAGAATGTGTCAGGGAAGCTGTGGTCCACAGATAGAAGGGCGGGGTGAGGGGGGGATATTGGGGACTTTATCCATATAGATGTTACTGTAGTTACGTTTATTTAATACCTTTTACAAGTTTCTTGCTTAGTTACTACATAATTGTCATAGCATTTAATGGCCTGATGGTCAGAAAGATACCACAGACATAGGCAAAGGCTATGACTTCCTTTAATTTGCCACGTTTAATGGACTAAGACACTCAGGGACACTGTGGCTGGAGGGCAAGCTTCCCTGGCCTTCCAGTCCAGGGTATCTGCTGTTAATGACAGTCTTCCTGGGGGAGAAGGTCCTCAGACTTGCGGGACCCACCCTCTGCCATTCTCACATGGTGTCTTACTTTCTGGCTGGCTGCTCTGGATAGCCCTGGAGACTCAAAACTCAGTGCCTGCCTGAGCATTTATAGTGCAATCCCAAGGTCAATTCCCCATGGTCAGTTTCCCAAAGGAATCATCTCCTTACCAAGCCCACTCTTCCACTGTAAGAACTATTGCCTGTGTGTCTAAGTTTCTATGTGAGAATTTTGACATCTTGGTTCATTTTAAATAGGACACACTTCTAAGCTGTAAAGGAAAAAAGAAAAGACTTCTTGCAAAGTGTTAGCTCTCAAAATTACTGTTCGGTAAAATGTTCAAGGTGCTTAGGGTGAATGAAAATGACACAGACAGCTGAACACTTCCTACAAATGGAACACCAATATACATCTAAAGTTTCATGCATGACTTTCAATGCGGTTAATGAAAAGGAAACGAAAACAAAAGGTTAGCAGTATTTCCAGGGCATTTGCTCCTGAATGTTTTAATCCTGTTTTCTTTGGAAATTACAAGTAACCTATCAAGGAGGCATTAAGGCAGAAGAACTCACAAATGCATCGTGATGTCAAACAGGAGGAAGCCTTCAGGAGGACCCTTCTTTGGTCATTAGGAGAACTGGGGAGATTGGGGCCAGGAGATTGGGGTCATTTTGAAAAAGTGACCAGCTAATGGCACTGAGCAGGCAACAACTTATCTTTCCCTATGTGATAAAACACTGCTTATTTGAGTTAATAAAATAAAAATAGTAAGAATTATTATTAAGGGTTCTGGGAGAAAAAGGAGTGAATTTCTAGCCTGGGTAGGGATGGAAAGAAAGCACTGGAGGCAATTTGATGAGAGGTTAAGACCCCTGCCCAAAGATCCCTCTCACCTTCTGCATCAGAACTGGAAAAGCTCCATTTGATCAATTCTTTTGAGTCATGAAAATGTCTCCATTTCTAAGAATATATTAAAATGCAAGCATTACACAGCATACTCCAACCCCAAAATAATCAGTTTCTTTTGCAACCCCCAAATAATCAGTTTCTTTTGTTCTTAGTTATGACTTCATACCTGTTTTTTTTTGCCCACTCAGGGGTTCTGGAATTTTGGTTGTGATGCACTGAAAGGGACTTCAATGACTATGGAACATTTATCACCCAAGGGAGCATTTACTCTTACTTGTGCTTTGTTTAATATTCAACTCCCCAACCTTATGAATCTATTAAATAATATTCCTCTTAACAGTCAAACATTATTTGCATACTTGATAAATCAAAACTTATTAAAATTGAACATATTAAAATTTTGCAGACTTATAACATTGGTTATAATTTTTAATATTCATACTTATTTTTACTACCTATTTATTTTTTAATGTCATAATGTTGTGGGGGCATGACCATCATGTAGTATGCACTGTACCCATTAAGCGTGAATTTACCCATTCCTTCCTTTCTGCTCCCACCTGCTTGATTTCCATTGAGTTTTACTTCCATGTGTGCACATGAGTATTGATAGTTAGTTCTAATTTAGTGATGGGAATCTGTGGTGTTTGGTCTCCCATTCTTGGGATACTGCACTTAGGAGAGTGGTCTCCAGTTCCACCCAGGTTGTTACAAATGGTTTTAATTCACCTTTTTCATGGTGTACATATACCACATTTTATTAAGCCATTCATGTATTAATGGACACTTGGGTTGAGTCTACATCTTTGTGACCATGAAATGTGCCACAATAAACCTTTGAGTGCAGGTGACTTTTTGATAAAAGTGACTTTTTTTTTTCCTTAGTAAAAAGGAAATTCCTATTGGTAAATACCCAATAGTGGGATTGCTGAATCAAATGGTAGGTTTACTTTTAGTTCTTTGAGGAATCCCCTTATAACTTTCTACTGAGTTTGCACTAGTTCACAGTTCTACAAATAGTGTGTAAGAGTTCCTTCTCTCTACATCCACACCAGCATCTGCTGTTTTGGAACTTTTTGATAAGCACTGTGCTCACTGGAGTTAGGTGATATCTCATTGTGGTTTTGATTTGCATTTCCCTGATTATTAGAGACATTGAGCATTTTTCTTATGTTTATTGGCTATTAGTCTATCTTCTTTTGAAAAGCTTCTGTTTGTATCTTTTGCCCACTTTTGGGGGGGTTATTTGATTTTTTTCTTGCTGATTTGCTTGAGTTCTTCATAGATTCTGGTTATTGGCCTTTTATTTGATTTATAATACGCAGTTATTTTCTTTCTTTCTGTAGGTTGTCTATTTGTTCTATTGATTGTTTCCTGGGCAGTGCAGAAACTTTTTAATTTGAGTCCCATTTATTAATTTTTGTTCTTGCTGTGATTGCCTTTAGTTTTCTTCATAAATTCTTTGCCTGGGCTGACATCTATAAGAGTTTTTTCCAACATTTTCTTATAGTTTCATGATCTAGATTTACGTCTGTTAGAGTGGTAAGAGGTAGAATCCTGTTTCAAATCTTCTTTCTGCATGTGACTGTACAATTTTCCAAGCACTATTTATTGAATAGGGATTCTTTCCCCCATGGTATGTCATTGTCTGCTTTGTCAAAGATCAGATGACAACAGGAGGATGGTTTTATACCTGGGTTCTCTGTTCTGATCCATTCATTGGTCTATGTCTCTGTTCTTGTGCCAGTACCATGCTGGTTTGGTGACTATAACTTTGCAGTATAGCTTGAATTCTGATAAAGTGATGCCTCCCAATTTGTTCTTTTTAAGATTATTTAACCACATCCTCTAATGCTTTCAATTTAAAGTATGAGTTTAATGTGTCAGACTCTCTTAAATCTTTCAAACACCTAAAATTACAGCCAAATGCACACAAAACATCACAATGATCCAAAAATACATACTTACCCTCACACTGTTTGGGAAAGTAGAAAGATCATGGATATATATATTTTAATATTTTTATACTTATTTTCTCAGAGTTGCTTTCTTAGGATCAATACAATAATTTCCTAGAATTAGGGTGTAAAATGATCTAGTTTCTCCTAGGAATGTAGGTTTCTTCCAGAACTAAAATAAAAATAACATTATCTTGGGCCAGCATGTTAAGGAGTTTTGATTCTTATTTGGAACGGATAGAGGGTCTCCCCAAATTACTATACTTAAGACTAAATGTGGCCTGATGGAGAATGTAAAAGTCCATGCCCTTCCCATGGACAACTAGAGTTTCTCTAAATTGTGTTTTACTTCCTATGAGATCAGGAATATATATATTCCTGCAGTTACCTGTCCTTCTGAGGACATTTGGCCGACTTTCCTACCACGTTATTGCGTCTTTCTTGATGTGTTCCTGTGCATGACTACTAATTCCTGCTTTTTTCCAAGAGCATTAGATGTATTCAAAATTGACTCTTTACTTCTTATAAAGGTAGAGGAAATCATCTATCTATGCTTAATAAACTAACATACATTTAATAGAAGAAAAACTATCAGCCATATATAATGCAAGTCTTCTATTAAAAATAATATAAAACGAAACCCAATTATGTTCACCATTCTATCAACTTTTCTTGTTGGACTTCATTAGGAACTTATGGCCCTTCACAGATTCCATGTGTTCAAACTGATTACTGTTATCAATCTTCCTGATAATCAAATTATCAGAGCTTGACCAGAAAAAGTCTTTTTTTTTTTTGAGACAGAGCCTCAAGCTGTCACCCTGGATAGAGTGCTGTGGCATCACAGCTCACAGCAACCTCCAACTCCTGGGCTCAAGCGAGTCTCCTGCCTCCGCCTCCCAAGTAGCTGGGACCACAGGTGCCTGTCACAATCCCCGGCCATTTTTTGGTTGCAGCCGTCATTGTTGTTTGGCGGGCCCAGGCTG
>CAUYON010120745.1:0-12035 GCA_963573935.1 Arctocebus calabarensis
TTTTTTTTTGTAGAGACAGAGTCTCACTTTATCGCCCTGGGTAGAGTGCCGTGGCGTCACACTGCTCACAGCAACCTCCAGCTCTTGGGCTTAAGCGATTCTCTTGCCTCAGCCTCCCGAGTAGCTGCGACTACAGGCGCCTGCCACAGCGCCTGGCTATTTTTTTGTTTTGCAGTTCGGCCGAGGCCGGGCTTGAACCCACCACCTTCGGTATATGGGGCCGGCGCCCTACTCGCTGAGCCACAGGAGCCGCCCAGAAATCTTTTTTTTTTAAATTAAATCATAGCTGTGTACATTAATGCAATCATGGGGCACAATGTATTGGTTTTATATACAATTTGAAATATTTTCTTCAAACTGGTTAACATAGCCTTTGCGGCATTTTCTTAGTTATTGTGTTAAGACATTTATATTCCACACTTAGTAAATTTCACATGTACCCTTGTAAGATGCACCAGGGGTGTGGTCCCATCAATTACCCTCCCTCCACCCATCCTCCCACCTCTTCTCCCCTCTTTCAAGAAATTTTGACATTCATACGTTGTGTAATTTATTACTGTATGTCTGTTTATTCTATGAAATTAAGATATGTAAGCTGAAGGCTATGTTTAGTATCTTATTATTTGCTCTTAGATAAATACTTTGAATCACAAAACTATATCAGTTCGTCTATCTGCCTCTCTCTCTCTTTTTAAAAGTCAGGATCTTGGTGGCACCCATCGCTCAGTAGGTAGGGCACTGGCCACATACACTGAGGCTGGTGGGTTTGAACCTGGCCAGGGCCAGCTAAAAAAACAACGATGGCAACAAAAAATGGCTGAGTGTTGTGGCGGGCACCTGTAGTCCCAGCTGCTTTGGAGGTTGAGGCAAGAGAATTGCTTAAGCCCCAAAGTTTGAAGTTGCTGTGAGCTGTGATGCCATGGCACTCTACCGAGGGCAACATAATGAGAGTGTTTCAAAAAACAAAAACAGAGACAGGGTCTTGCTCTGTGGCTTAGGCTGGAGTAGAGTGGTTCAATCATAGTTCACTGCAACCTTGAACTTCTGGCCTCAAGATATCCTCCGATGTTGGCTTCCCAAAATATGTGGATTATAGGCATTAGCATCTGGTCCTCTATTTGTTTTTATGCTGAATATACTGCAGACTATATGAAACAATGTTTATCTAATTTGATTACAAATACTTAATAAATTCTATTTTTTAATTACTTGAGTAAGAATAATATAAATAGATTAACTGATTAATTCAAAACAGACAACTATTTTTAAAAAGGAGGAATTTATCAGTTTTAAAATTAAAAATCTAGGGGTAGAGTAAGATGGCAGACTAGAAGGATCTTTCAGCTGAACTCTCTTATGATGACTGGGGAAAAAGAGAGAACATGGCCAAACCTGGCACGGAGATCTTCCAAAGTTACTCAGGGAGAATAGCAAGGAGGTGGTGAGCTAGATATAGTGTATGATCTGGAGTAGTGGAAATTGATGAATTAGGCAGGTGATTGTGACCAGCTGGGTTGGCTGCCCCTCCTACCACAAGGAGGTCCAGGATGGATGAAGCCTTTATGGAGTTTTCACTTGTTAGGGGAAGCTGAGTATTGAATGGAAAGCTTGGAACAGTGGGGAGACTTGAACAGTATACAGCAACCAGATTTGAATTCTGGTTGGAGTGGATTTGCCATAGGTTTGATGGCTGGCAAGGCAGTTGTATTGAGAAGGTCTCAGTGGTCAGGGGGCTGCCGCTGTAGGAAGGTCATGAGAAGGTCTTAGCAGGGGCCTAAAGCACGGCCATCTTAATTTCACCTGCTGGGATCAGAATTCTACTCTTGGGACAGGCTGAGGGACTCCCACACCCCACAGGAACTGGAGATGGTGGGCACTATGAGACCTGCCCCTGAAGGATTCTTGTGAGCCTTAAGATCCCAACCTGGCAGGGTTAAATGCTGAAGAAACAATCAGGTGATCACCAAAGGCAACTAAGTTTGGATAAGGACCATAGAGGTTGCTGGTTGTGCTCTCCAGATCCTAAATAAACCCTACAGCACCACTTGGTGTCCCAGTGACATATTGCAACATACCATCATCAGGAGCAAGGACTTCTGTTTATTTGGCCTTGAGAAAGAGTTTGGCTTTACTCAGGCTGAGGCTATTCCAAGGCCTAAGCTCTGAGACAAGGTAATTTGAAGCCCAGGAGGCAGTGAGAAGGATAAAGGAGGACAAAGATGTGAACAATAGGAAAGAATGCATGAGGAGGAACTAACAGACAAATTTGGGCAACATGAAAAACCAAAACAGAGCAATTTCCCTAAGGGAACATGAGGCAGCTACTGCAGAAGACTCCACCTATAAAGAATTAATGGACTTGACAGAAAGGGAGTTTAAAATATGGATGATAAAGATGATAAAAGGAATGGATTGGAAAATGGAGAGATAGACCCAAAAGTCAGACAAGAGATACATAGAATATAGAAAGGATATAGTGGAGCTTTAGGAAATGAAGGAGACAATCAGGGAATGTAAAGATGCAGTAGAAAGTATCGAAAATAGGTTAGAATATGGAGGAAAGAACCTCAGAGCTAGGGGATAAAGTTTTTGAGTTAACCCATGTAGGTAAAGAGGCAGAAAAGAAGAGGGAGAAAGCAGAACAGGTGTTTAGAGAACTATGAGACTCCACAAAGCATTCAAACATATGAATAATAGGGATTCCTGAAGGAGAAGATTGTCCCAAAGGAATGGAAGCCATACTGGACACTATCATAAGTGAAAACATTCCAAATTTTACTAAAGACCCTGACACATTCTTTACAGATGGAAAGTGAACCCTGGGTCATCTCAGTTAAAACAGTGCCTCTCCAAGACACATTGTAATGAACCTGTCAAAAGTCAAGATGAAAGAAAAAATTCTGTAAGTGACAACTGACCTACAGAGGCAAAGCCATTAGAATGACAGCAATTTTTTCAACTGAAATCTTCTAAGCCAGAAGAGCATGGTCATCCATCTTCAACATTCTTAAACAAAACAATTTTCAGTTCAGAATTCTGTATTCTGATAAACTAAGCTTCAAAATTGATGGAGAAGTCAATTTTTTTGTGGATATACAAGCACTGAGGAAATTCACCACCATAAGACCAGTTCTACAGGAAATACTTAGATCTATTCTGAGCACTGACCACCACAATGGACTACTAGCAAAGTAAATACTCAGAAGCTTAAGGTCAAAACTTAGCTTCCACATAGGCACAAAGGATAAAATTATACAACAGCTTTTCATAAAATAAGATGAATAGAATTCAACCACACTTGTCAATTCTCTCAATAAATGTCCATGGACCCAATTCACCATTGAAGAGGCACAGGCTGGCTGATGGGATTAAAAAAAGCACAAGCCATACATATGCTTTCTCCAGGAGACACATCTAGCCTTGGAGGACAAATTAAGACTCAGGGTTAAGGGATGGAAAACAACATTTCAAGCAAATGGAAATCAGAAGACAGGAGGTGTTATAAGCAGATTTAAAGCAACTAAAGTTAAGTTAGATAAAGATAAAAAATAAAAAAAAAAGAAAGACAAAGATAGACACTTTATACTGGTCAAAGGAACAATAGAAGAAGAAAATATTTCAAATTTCAATACTTATGCACTCGAATGTTCTCAGATTTATGAAACAGACCTTAATGGGTCTGAGCATTATGATATCCCACAACACCATAATAGCCAGGGACTTTAAAACCCCTCTGACAGAAGTGGACATATCCTCTAAGTAGAAACTAAATAAAGATACAAAGGACTTAAATGTGACCCTAGAACAAATGGAATTAATAAACATATATAGAACACACCATCCCAAAGCTAAGGAATATATATTTTTCTCATCAGTCCATGGTACATACTCCAAAATTGACAACATCCTAGGATACAAATCAAAACTCAGCAAAATTAAAAGAATAGAAATTATACCATGTATCTTCTCAGACAAGAAGGCAATAAAGGTGGAACTCTGATGGGAGAATGGGGACTAAAGACCCCATTCTTGGCAAAGGAAAGCACCTCCAGAAAAGAGGAAAACTAAAAAGTAACCTGAGTGAGTCAGAACAAAGAAACGTCAGCTAGTTTAAATTTAAGCTAGCCATTGCTAGCAAGTTTCTTGCCTTTTCTGAAATTCTAGCTTGTTGGGGATACAGCTTACAAACACCCTGCTGGGTCTGTGAATACTCTGAAGAGAG
The DNA here is from genome assembly GCA_963573935.1 of Arctocebus calabarensis. Lineage (NCBI taxonomy): Eukaryota > Metazoa > Chordata > Mammalia > Primates > Lorisidae > Arctocebus > Arctocebus calabarensis. The sequence continues at coordinate 4,223 of CAUYON010120745.1, forward strand.
TAATGGCCATAGAAGAGATTATGGCAAGTCCTAGAAAAGATATATCTTCTAGGGTATTTCCTGCCCATTAAATAGGCAAAGCAGATACAAATTGTGGAGATTTGCATTTGCCTGGGGCAGAGACCAAGGGAGTAGCTTGAACTCTGAGATATGGGCAGAATAGCTTACATCCCTTATTGCAGATGAAAATCTTCTGTGGTGATGATGGGAGGAAAATGCCTCCCTCCCAACAATTAATGCCAGTGGTGTTTTACTCCACAGAGAAATAGTGGAGCTTAACACCTCCCTAGAAATCTGTGTGTGTGACCTCAAGCAGGAGGCTCTCCCAATACAAGGCTCAGATTTCATATTTCTGAAGGCTACTCTTAAGGTTAATAATAATAACAATAGGAGCTGATATGATCAATCTGAGAAACTGCTGAAGTCTTTGTTCCCTTCCTCATCTTACCCTCTGGGTAAACAGACTTCAATAAAATCAGAGTGGAGCAAACATTCTGGGCCATTGTTGGAATCCCATGACAGGCAATGCACCCCTGAGCTCCCGCTTTTAATTCTACTTTACATCTCTTGTCTTTCTCTTTTTTTGAGACAGACTTTCTCTTGTCACCTTTGTAGAGTGTCATGGCATCACAGCTCACAGCAACCTCAAACTCTTGGGCTTAAGTGATTCTCTTGCCTCAGCCTCCCAAGTAGCTGGGACTACAGGCACCCACCACAATGCCTGGCCGTTTTTTGGTTGCAGTTGTCATTGATACTTTAGGGATAGGGCCATGTTTAAACTTACCAGCTTTGTTGTATGTGGCCGGCACCCTACCCACTGAGCTATGGATGCTGCCTTGTCTTTTGTCTTTCTTTACCATCACTTCTGACTCTATATTTCTTCAGTCAATCGCCACCATTTTCCACAGGTCTTAGAGGACCCTGCTCTTGGGGGCAGGACCCTGATAGAACTCAACTCCAATAAAAATGTTCATCTCCACAACACGACTTGGAAATTAAACAAGCTTATGCTGAATGATAATTGGGTTCAGGAAGAGATAGAGGAGGAAATCTTTAAATTCCTAAAACATAACAACAATGAAGACACAAGGTACTAAAACTCATTGGATACAGCAAAAGCAGTCTTAAGAGGGAAATTTATTGCATTAGGTGGCACATTTCTTAAACTAATCAAAGCCATCTATGACAAACCCACAGCTAATATTATACTGAGTGAAGTAAAACTGGAAAGTTTTCTACTTAGAACTGGAATTAGATAAGGTTGTCCTCTATTGCCACTACTATTCAACACCCTGCTGGAAGTTCTAGCCAATACAATCAGGCAAGAGAAGAAAATACAAGGCATCCAAATGGGTGCAGAAGAGATGAAACTCTCACTTTTTGCTGACAATATGATCTTATACTTAGAGAACCTCAAAGACTCAACCTCAAGACTCCTGAAAGTGATCAAAAAATACAGTTATGTCTTGGGATATAAAATCAATGTCCACAAAGCAGTAGCCTTTGTATATGCCAGTTACAGCCAAGATGAGAAGGTAATCAAGGATACAATTTTCTTCACAATAGGTTCAAAAAAGAGAGAAAAATCTAGGAATATACATAACAAAAGAAGTTAAGGACCTCTACAAAGAAAATTATGAGACCCTAAGAAAAGAAATAGCAGAAGACATTAACAAATGGAGGAACATACCATGCTTGGGGCTGGGAAGAATCATCATTGTGAAAATATCTATACTACCAAAAGCAATCTACAGATTCAATGCAATCCCCATTAAAATACCATCATCATATTTTCATGTTTTGGAAAAAGCAACTCTTCATTTTGTATGGAACCAAAGAAACCCCATATAGCCAAGGCAATTCTTAGCAATAAAAACAAAACTGGGAGTATCATCCTACCAGACTTGCGGCTATACCACAAGACCATAGTGGTCAAAACAGCATATCACAATAGAGTCGTAGACATCTGGAACTGAATAGAAAACCAGGAGATAAAACTAACATCTTATAGCCACCTGATCTTTGATAAACCAAATGAGAACATTCACTGCAGAAAAGAATCCCTATTCAGTAAATGGTGCTGGGAGAACTGGATAACCACATGTAAAAGACTGAAACCTGCACCCCTCACCACTTACAAAAATTGATTCAAGATGGATAAAAGATTTAAGGCATGAAATGATAAAAATTGGCCCAAGGAAAGATTTTATGAAGAACACTTCTGTGGCAATTGCAACAACAACAAAAATAAACAAATGGGACTTATTTTACTGAAAAGCTTCTGTATAGCTAAGGAAACAACAACCAAAGCAAATAGATAACCTTCATAAAGGAAAAAGATATTTTTATACTATGAATTGGAGAAAAGCTTGATAACTAAGATCGATAGAGAACTCAAATTAATCAACAAAAAAGAGACCCAACAATCCCATACATCACTGGGTAAGAGACAAGAATAGAACCTTCTTTAAAGAAGACAAATGAATGGCTAACAAACATATGAAGAAAAAATGTTCATCATCCCAAATTATTAGAGAAATGCAAATCAAACCTACCCTGAGATATCACCTAACCCTGTTGAAAATGGCCCACATCACAAAGTCTCAAAACTGTAGATGCTGGCATGGATGTGGAGAGAAGCTAACACTTTTACACTGCTGGTGGGACTGCAAACTAACACAACCTTTTTGGAAGGAAGTATGGAGAATCCTCAAAGAATTCAAATTAGACCTCCCATTTGATCCTGCAATGTCATTTACTGGGCATCTTCCCAGAAGAAAAAAAATCTTTTTATCATAAGGACATTCACTCTATACTGTTTATTGAAGCTTGATTTACAATTGCCAAAATGTGGAAACAGCCTAAATGCCCACCAATCCAGAAATGGAGCTGTGGTATATGTATACCACGGAATACTATTCAGCCATTAAAAAAGATGGAGACTTTATACCTTTTGTATTAACCTGGATGGAGGTGGAACACATTCTTCTCAATAAAGCCTCATAAGAATGGAGAAGCAAGAATTGAATGTACTCAATTCTAATATGAAGGCAGTAGATGAGCTAATACAAGTGATGGGTAGGGGAATGAGCAAGTGAGGAGGGGTGCCGAGGGAGGAGGATGGGGATTCATGGTGTATGGCACACGTCTTGGGAGTGGGATACAGTTATAAGAGGGACTTTATCTAACAAATGCAATCAGTGTAACCTAATTCTTTGTACCCTCAATGAATCTAAACAACAATAACAAAATAATAAAATTAAAAATCTACCAAGTAATGACTTATATTGATGACAAGTAAGATATGAACTCTGCTATGGAGTACAAGTATTACTAAATTTTGTGATTCAGCATCATACATCTGGGTATATATCCAATGGAAATGAAATCAGTATGTTGAAGAAATAGCTGTATCTCCAAGTTCCCTTCAGCATCATTCACAATAGCCAAGATACAGAAAACAATTTAAGTGTCTGTTGACAGATAAATAGATAAAGATGGTGGTTACATTGCCAGCAAGCTTGTTAGAAATGAAAATTCTTGGGCACCCTTCTAGACCAACTGTATCAGAAACTCTTGGAATGTGACTCAGCAAGCTGTGTTTTAACAGGACCTATTAGCAATGCCTTCTGAAGTTTGAGAACTGCTTTCTTGGACAGAGTTTGTTTACTGCAAAACTTGCCCGATCTTAACTGGCCACACCAGTTTAAGTAAGATCAATGCTAAAATATGTTGTGAATAAAAATATAGGCTAAGATGAGTCAGTAATTATTTAGGTCATGGAAAAGTTCAGAAAAAAATGATATATACATGAAGTGCTGGATTTACACATCGGCTTCATTTAATCATCCCATGATGCCAGCATATATCAAAATATCACATTGTACCCCATAAACATATGCAATTATTGTTTGCCAATTAAAAATAAATAAATATGAGGAAAAAGAAAATATGGTATATAAATAGTATTCAGCTGTTTAAAAAACAAGGAAATCCTGCCATTTGCCACATTATGGATAAACCTGGAGGACATTATGCTAAATGAAATAAGCTAGACATAGAGAGACAAATATCATTCTCAGTTACACAGAATCTAAAAAGTTGAACTCGTGGAAGCAGAGAATAGGATGGTGGCTGTTAGGGCCTAACAGTTGGGGGAAATGGGGAGATATTGGTTAAAGGGTATACATTTTCATGAATAGATTCTGGGGATCTAACATATAGAATGGTAGCAATAGCCAACAATGCTGTATTGTGTGTTTGAAATTTGCTAAGAGAGTAGCTCTTAAGTGTTGTCACCAACATCCCCCTCTCAAATAGTAACTATGTGTGGTGATGAATGTGTTATTTAATTCTGTGTGGTAATCATTTTACAATATGTATGTATATTAAACTATCACATTGTACACATGATGTTTCTCTCTTTATTTTGGTTAATTATACCTTATAAAGCTGGAAAAAAATAATATGTTCACTTTGGAAAACCATGTATGTATTCCAAAATGTAGCCTTGTTCTAAAAACTTTTTGATATTTCTTAAGTCTTTCTACGAATATTCTTGATTGGTAGGTAATCTTCATAGTTAGAAGATTTAGATTGTGAAAACAACCAAGACTCATTTAGAACCAAATCTGATAAATGAGAGGGTAATTAAGCCCAATAAGACTATAGTTAGATAAAGAGGGGGTGATTATAGACTAATGAGATCTCTTCTTAAGTGGCCTATAAATGAACTTTGAAGCAGTTTTAAATATGATGTACCAAACAAGTGCTGAGTATTGCAAACACCAATGAAATGGGAGTATAGTGTCCTATACTTGGCTATTGACATGGTTGTTTTGAGTTATAGTCACTGTCTAGACCACCTCCCCTTAGCACACAGCAGTTGAGTCCACTACTTCTTTGTTTAGTTGTAAGGACCTTTTGAGGTACATGATTTCATGATTTTAATTTCCCTGACATTCTTTCATTTGAAGGTGACACTAATATCACCATTTCTTTCTTTTTTTCTTTTTTTTGAGACAGAGCCTCAAGCTGTCACCCTGGATAGAGTGCTGTGGCATCACAGCTCACAGCAACCTCCAACTCCTGTGCTCAAGCGAGTTTTCTGCCTTTGCCTCCCTAGTAGCTGGGACTATAGGTGCCCGCCACAACGCCCGGCCATTTTTTGGTTGTAGCCATCATTATTGTTTGGTGGGCCCAGGCTGGATTCGAACCCGCCAGCTCAGGTGTACGTGGCTGGTGCCTTAGCCCATTGACTCACAGGCGCCGAGCCACCATTTATTTCTAAATGAGAAATATTTATAAAAGATCCAAAAGCGTTCCATATTACCCCACATCAGGTGACCACATATTTGGGGAGGGAGTTGGGTTGAGTGATGTGATTCAATGTCTACATAGGCTGTGAAAATAGACCTATGCTTGAAGTGGCTGAGACAATAACTGGCTTCATTGCTTCAAACAGTTCCCTTAACCTCTCTAAGCCTCATTTTCTTATCTGTAAAATGGGGAAAATAATATAACAGCTTATGCTTTATAGGAGTTGTGTGTAATAAATACAACAGTGATAAAGTATCTGGTAATAGTGCCTGTTATGAGGAAGGCACCTAAGCAGCATGTTAAAAAACCCAACAAAACAACAGCTTGTTTTAGGTCTGAAATCTTTAAACTTTTCTTTTGTTGGCAGTTTTAGCTATAGATATCATTATGCTCTGGGTCAAGTAGAGGGTATATTTTACAGACTGGGTTGGGAAAACAACATACATTTGCTGGTGCCAAGCTCTAAACACATTCATGCAGCATGGTAAACCAACCTCTTACTTTCACTCACTTACATGTGGCTAGCTAGAGCTAGGACTGAGAGCCTTGCTGCTTCTGGTGTTGAATTCTATGAATTAAAAAAAAAATCAGACTGAAGTGATAGCTTAACTATCAAATGGGCAGGACTGTCTGTGGCGACCTGGCCTGTGATCTTTCAGCTTAGTTTCTTTGCTGAAAGCTTGCCTTTGGGATAAATCTGGAGGTAGGACTGTGCCTAGATGTGTACGTCAATACTAGGTGGTGTGAAGACAGGGCATTCAGAGATGCTGTGTCCCCTATGCACGCCGACAGCAGAACTGCAGCTGTGGGGGCAGTTGGTGACTCTGTGGAGGAATTTTCATCAGCATCCTTGTCACTATGGCACTTACAGCCTCAGAGTAAAAAGTCAATGCGTGTTAATTCACTTTAGTGGCCATAATGATCTTTTAAAAATGTCAATGAGATCATTTTGCCTTCCTATTTAAATCTCTTCAAAGAGAGACTCCCTAGAGTCACTAGGCCCCAGCCTCATTTGCACTTGGTTGCCCTGCTGTCCTAAGTGCTTTCCTGCAGTTGCCTGGAGCCCCCAAGGCCTTCAGCCTCTTCTCTCTCATGTCTCAGCTCAAGTCATCTTCCCAGATCAGAAAGGCTCTGTGTAAAGCAAGCTCCTCTCAGCACCCTTCTCTCTCTGCATCACAAGTGGTGTTTGCATACTTCGGTTTCAAATAAAAAAATCTTTTGCCTATTACAAGTGATGTTTGCTTCCTTCATGGCTTACATCATAATTTGTAAAAGCGAACTAACTTGCTTATTTTCTGCCCACACAAAGTGAGCAGCTCCATCAGTTCTGGGACTTTCTCTGCCTTGTTCACAGTTCCATCTCTAGTGTTCCTCACAGTCAGGGATTCAAGGATTCAAGTGCATTTGTTGAATGAATGATTGTACCCTGCGCATAGTAAGCCCTCAGCAAACGTTAGCTGATTGTTTTACGTCAGAAGTTTCCAACTCAACAACTGGGTGTGATATGTCCAGTTATTGCCAGCAAGTTACTTCAAAATATGGTCATTAACTCATTAAGTCTCTCTCTGCTGGGTTTATGGCAATCCAACTCCACCCTATTCCCAAAGTGTTTCCAACTTATTTTTGAAAGTCTCTCAAGTGTTTTCATTGTGTAAGTCATTGTGTATGTCATTGGTTTATTTTTGCTGAGAACAGTAACAGGCACATGGTAGGTGCTATATGACATTAGCTATCATCATATGGTTAGATTGAGTTCCTCGTATTCCTTTGTCAAAGGCCTTCATTTGGTGTGCCACACTGTCTCTGACCCAGTGGCCTCCCTGGCTGAAGGACAGTGGGTCTTGCCCTAGCAGGACTATCACCATCCCCCTGACGTTAAGGGGCAGGTCCTGGAGTTCTTACTACCGCATCTCAAGTGGGAGAATTCTGTTCTCTCTGACTTCATTTTCCTTGAGTTAATTCCTCCACTATAGGTGGTTTTAACCTTATCTGTCTCCTTCTAGCTTTGCCAATACTCTGAAGGAAAATCTGAGACTGGAGCTTACAAGGGCTCCTGATCAACAATGAGTAAAAGGAGCTCCCTTTCTGGTTCTGCCTTGCTTCAGCTTTCTCCTCTCCTAAATATTCATACTTTGGTATTCCAGATTCCAGAGCATTTCTGAGAGCCTCATCATAACCTGTACCTCCTTTTCTGAACTTTCTAGAACCTCTTAGGCATTTGAAGAGAATTGTGTTGTGAAAATCACAACCCTGGTTAGTATTAATTTCATTTTTCAGGCTCGGCGCCTGTGGCTCAACGAGCTAGGGCGCCAGCCACGTACACCTGAGCTGGCGGGTTCGAATCCAGCCCCCGGGCCCGCCAAACAACAATGACGGCTGCAACCAAAAAGTGGCCGGGCGTTGTGGCGGGCGCCTGTAGTCCCAGCTACTTGGGAGGCGGAGGCAGGAGACTCGCTTGAGCCCAGGAATTGGAGGTTGCTGTGAGCTGTGATGC
>CAUYON010120747.1:0-16884 GCA_963573935.1 Arctocebus calabarensis
CCATTAAAAAAAATGGAGACTTTACAGCCTTTGTATTAACCTGGATGGAAGTGGAACACATTATTCTTAGTAAAGCATCTCAAGAATGGAGAAGCATAAATCCCATGTACTCAAGTTTGATATGAGGACAATTAATGACAATTATTCACACAGTGGGGGTGAGGGAAGGGGAGAGCAGAGAGAGAAAGAATGAGGGAGGGGTGGGGAAAGGAAGAGCAGAGAGAGGGAAGGAGCAAGGGGATGGAGTTATTGGTGTGTGCCACACCTTTTGGGGGCAAAACACGATTGTAACAGGGACTTTACCCAACAAATGCAACCAGTGTAACATGGTTTCTTGTACCCTCAATGAATCCCCAACAATAAAAAAAAAAAAAAGAATAACACAGGAACTAAAAATAGACCTGCTGTTCAATCCTGCAATTCCTCACCCTGGGTAGAATGCTATGGCATCACAGCTCACAGCAACCTCCAATTCCTGGGCTCAAGCAAGTCTCCTGCCTCCGCCTTCCAAGTAGCTGGGACCACAGGTGCCCGCCACAATGCCCAGCCATTTTTTGGTTGCAGCTGTCATTGTTGTTTGGCAGGCCCGAGCTGGATTTGAACCCGCCAGCTCAGGTGTATGTGGCTCACCTTAGCCCATTGAGCCACAGGCACCGAGCCAGGATGGAAGATTTAAATAAAGAATAAAACAGGAACTAAAAATAGACCTGCTGTTCAATCATGCAATTCTTCTTCTAGGTATATATCCAGATTACCAAAAATCATTTTACAACAAAGATATTTGTACCAGAATGTTTATTGCAGCCCAATTCATAATTGCCAAGTCATGTAAGTAGCCCAAGTGCCCATCAACCCATGAATGGATTAACAAATTGTGATATATATATATATATATCACAATATTATATATATATATATATATATATGTATATATATACACATACACACACCATGGAACATTATGCAGCCATAAAAAAGATGGAGACTTTACCTCTTTTATGTTTACATGGATGGAGCTGGAACACATTCTTCTTAGTAAAGTATCTCAAGAATGGAAGAAAGTGTCCAATGTACTCAGTACTATTATGAAACCGATATATAATCACCCACACTTTCATATGAATGATAACACACAGCTATAGCCCAGAATAAAGTGGGAAGAGGAGAGGCAGAGAAGGGGAGGGTGCGACATTGCCAAGGGTACATGTCAAATCTATTAAGCGTAGAGTATAAATACAGTTAGGTAAGTCAAGTGAAGGCTATGTTAACCAGTTTGATATAAGCATTCCAAATGATTTTACATAAATTCCATTATATATAAAATCAGCACCTTGTATCCCATAAATGTATTAATGTACACAGTTATGATGTAATTAAAAAAAGGAATAAAACAGAGGCGGGAGGAAATAAATGGCAAGATACAGAGTAAAGGTACACACTGTAGATATGTAGGAGGATGAGCAAGTCTAGAGATTTCAGGCACACCACGAGAGCTATAGTTACCATATTGTCTTGTACACTGGAAACTGGCTAAGGATGCAGATGTTTCGTGCTCTTACCACAAAAAAAAAAATGGTAACGATGCAAGAGGATGGGTATGTTGTTTGACTGTAATAACTATTTCACTAGGTATATCAACTTCATCTTGTCTATATTAAATAAATACAACAAAATTTTTTTAATAAAGAAGTTTAAATCAAATGATTTTAAGAGCAAGCATATAGTAATACTCTATGTCAAATTTCATCATTTTTAATTAATCATTTTATTAACTGAGGTAGGTTCCAGCTACATAGAATACAGGAAAAAATGTTTTTTTTAATTTCAAAGGTATATCAATCAGACGAGCAATTCTACTCCTAGGCATTTAAACAAGAGATCTGAACATAAGTCCACACAAAGATTTCTACAAGAACACAGCAGCTTCGTTCAATGACCCAAATACCCATCAACAGAAGCAGCAATAAACTGATCTGTGGCAATTCATACAATGGAATACTACTTAGCAATACTTCATGTGCTACAATAGGAATGAAATTTATGAAAATTACCCTAAGCTACAAAAGCTGGACACACGCCATATGATTCCATTTTGTGAAGTTCTAGAAAATGCCAAATCAACCTCTTATAAAAACAATCAAAATAGCAGGTGTCTTTAAGTGAGAGGCCATGACTGCCTGGGAAGGGGGTGTAAGGGAACTTTCAAGGATGATATAATTGATAGGGCAATGCTTACATAGATATACCCATTTGTCAGAATAGTACAGTTAAGGTACATACATTTCCAAGTATGTACATTTTACCCAAAAAAAGAACTATAAAAAATCCCATCTAGTGAAAATGGGTCAAGATGTGGATGAAACAACAATGGCTGAATTTTAGACCATTGTTACCATTGTTAAAGCTAGGCAATAAGTATCGGCTTTTATTACTCTATCACATTCACTTTCTCTGTATTTAACATTTTACAAATAAAAAGTTTAAAAATATTTGTCACTGAAATATACGATCAAAAATTTTTAGACCATGAAAATGTACCTCTCAAGAAGCTTTTTCTGTCATGCAAAAGACATTTCTAAAGATCCGTGAAGATCCCCTGTGTGTCTGCTTCACATGGAGAATTTAAAATAGAGCTCATCATTTTCTCCAGCTCCCCTCACCCTCACCCCCAGCATACCTCCCAACTAATGGGCCATCAGAGTGAATATAATGATATAGTTGTCTCAGCTATCACCAAACCCTATATTAATTCTCTGGTTCCTCAAATATTTACTTCCAGCAAATATTGGTACAGAAATCAGAGCCCCTGCATACACCAGAGAAAACAACTGATTTGACAGATGTCAACGTTAGGCTTTCTCTATTCCTACTACTCTCTGAAGATGTTTTTATAACTTAATGAAAAAATGTAAATGTACTTGGAACCCTGATTTTTTTGGTAATTTTGCACTTTTTTAACCTCATTTTCTTCCTTCTCAGAAATACAAAGAGACATAAGTTTTCAGAAAAATAAATACAGAGAATCCCAAACAAGATCAATGGTCAATTTCTTTAATATAGTCTTAATACTGTATTAAGCCTACAGTCATGTATCAGATACTGAATGTGTCTTACTAGTTTTTTTCGTTGTTTTTTTTTTGTATGAAAGGTCTTTATTGGTGGGGGATGCTGCAGAGCAGCACTAAGGGGGAGAGAAGAAAGAGAGAGAGGAGAGAGGGGGAGAGAAGAGAGAGAAGTGGGGGACAGAGTAGAGAGGAGAGAGAAAAAAGAGAGCCCAGTTGTTTTGTTTTGTTTTTTTAATTTTGCCTGAGAAAAGTTCTATAGTCTGACATATGACATGTCCAAAGAATCAGAAGCACCAAAAACTGGTAAAGAATGAACCTGGGCTCAATGACAGCTATTTAAAGGTATAATATGCTAATACCCTCCTAGGTCTTAAGAGGATTGTAAGTGCACCTAGGTAAAGAATCTTCTAGACAAAACCTAGAAAGTGGGCTCAAGCACTGGTATCAATCAGTTTTTTCAACAGTCGAAGATAAACACTAAAATTCGTTAAAATTTAAGATCCAAAATTTATATATAGTATAACCTTTACTTACAAATCTTCCTATATAACATTTCTTTATTTTTATATATCCTCTGATAAATTACAATGGAGAATTTCTCCAATAGAGAAGAGCAAATACTCAGAAAATGAAAGCGATCTTTGAAGCCAGCATATTCATCCATCCATCCATCCAACAAGCAGTTGACTATGGGTATCTGGTGCTCTCCTAGGCACTAGAAGTAGAGCATTGAACAGAACCAAGTCCATGCCATCATAAAACTTCCTTTCTAGCAACGAGAAACAGACTTATAAGAATGGCTGAGGACAGTAAGTGCCAAGGGTGAGAATGAATTAGGGTAAGGGCAAACCAAAAGGGCATGCAGATTACTATTTAATATAGCTGGTCAGGAGTTACAGTGACATTTAAGAAAACCTAAAGTATGTGAGATTCCAGAATTCCAGAAAAACAGAATGGCAGGTGTAAAGGCCAAGCACCTGACCCCCCTCCCAAGCTGAAGAAACAGAGAGCCAGGCTGCAGGAGATGGGAGAGAGGGGGGATAAAAGGATCCAGACCCCCATAGGCCATTTTCAAGATCTGGGGCATCTAGTGAGAGACGTGGGAAGCCACTGGAGAACTGCGAGCAGATATTATCCTATTTAATGTTTTTAAAAGCTCACTAGCTGTGTGAGAAGAAAAGCCCATTGGGGGTAGCGGAGGCAGGGGTGGGAAGGTTGAATGGAAGACCAGTTCAACGTAGAGATCATAATTAATTTACAAGAATATTTTAACTTTGTTTGTTTATAGACTGGGTTTCCTTATAAACCTTGGTATTCCAATAACTAAAACAGAAAGCAATTGAATGGCTCTCTTATTTCCCACTGGCTTGAGGGGCTTAGAGTTTTTAAGGAAGAAGCGTCCACATATGTTACCTTCTAGGTTCCAGTTCCATCTATTGGATAGTGGTTTCTTTATCTCAATTTATTAATAGATAAATAAGACAAAAAACTGCTAGTTTCCCAATCATCCTTTCCAAAATATTCCCTCACAAGTATCAGAAAGCAAATATTTTAATTAACATGCCATATACAAAAAGTGCTAATTATTGCAATTATTCATAACCCTCATCACAGAGTACATATTACAATAGTCAAAACCCATTTAAAATTCCTGGAAAATAATCTAAATAAAAAATAGGTTGCAAACCATAAAACTCATCAACACTCTCCCCAACTTCTGCTTAGTAATTTATGAAATTTCTCTTGTAATGAAGACACTTAGTCTCCTATCTCCAATTTCCTTAAGTTTAGTAAGCAGCATGTGTACAGCAGCCTTGCCCAAACCACGTTGTTGTCACTCTGTCATTAAAAGATGAGCAGGAAAATCGCCACACACCAAGTACCTTTCACGACTTTTAGCCACACTTGAGTGTCATTAATTGGCTTAAGAGGGAGTCAGAAACACATGCTTTCCTGCACACTTTGGTGATTTCAGCCTATGCTCAGAGCACTCAGATAAATTAAATCATCCTGGCTGTGTCATGAATGGCAGCTGGCATGCCTGAGTACTGCTCTTCCATGATGAGCAAACAATACAAAATAAGATGATGATTCCACTCTTTAAATCTCATTTTCAGCGTCTTGTGTAACATTACCAGGCAGAATTTTAAAACAAAAATAAACGTTATAATATAATTGGCTTTAGTTTCACAAAACGTAAGCCCACCTGCCAGAATATTAATGGACTTTTTTCCTTCCAAACAGAAGACAAGAAGCATCTACAGTCAGGAAGGGAACCGAGTTGGGAGGTAAGAAGAGGCTATTTAAATGGATAATCCAGCTGTTTGCTTACTAAGGAGCTTTAACGGTGGAGGGTGGAGAGGAACTGGCACAGCCACGTTTACCAGACCCTCATGTCTCCACTCTCTGTGGACGGTGGCAATACTCCGCCTCATTTAAGTTCTGCTAACAAGTAAGATTTCCCTGTCCGGGGTAGGCTTTTGCTGTACTAATAAATATCAGTTCAGACTATCTTAACTGCTCCTCTCCTTTCCCTTTCCTTTAATTACAAATTACTGTAATTCATTTTGTTTCGTTTGGTCTTACTGTACTGAAGGCATTCTTTAAGATGAACCCTTAAACCCTGGGATAAGGAGAGGGAAATAAATAATAAAGTAAATCAATATTTCTTTCTCCATGGCTAAATTTAAATACAGCAAGCGAGGAGAGATGGTGAAAAGGGGTGTGTGGGTGTCTATGGCGAGATTTCTCCGTCTCTAGGAGAGAAAAGGATAAGAGAACAAAATGCTAAAGGGGTTTGAGAATCGTGTGTGTGTGTGTGTGTGTGTGTGTGTGTGTGTGTGTACCGTCATTCCCAGGGCAGAGGAAAGAATTCAGGAAGAAGGGAGGGATAAGGAAAAAGGTAATCAACCCAGGCGCCCCCCCACACCCCCACCCAGCGCTCCCGACCTCTCTCCGAACCACTGCAGCGCTCTGGGTTTCCCAGAAAGCGCATTGCCCAAAAGGCAGATTTCCAACACCAGGAGATCGGTGGGATGGGGACGAGGATGGAGATGGCTAGGGAAAGGGCGAGAAGCCAACGAGGCCGTACGAGATCGCCGGCGACAGGGAAAGGCAGGGCCCGCAGCCGAGACCTACCTGGAACAGTCAGGGTGGAGGATGCGCCAGGCACCTCCGGCCTCTCCTCCTCAGCCTCCTCCCGCTGCTTTTGCTGCTGCTGCTGTTGGATGAGGCTGAGGTCGGAGCGGCTCAGTTCGGCTCTGGCGGCCGCGGAGACCAGCCGCACCTTCAGGAGCACCGCGGCCAGGCCGAGGAGCAGGGTGCAAGGGACGCGCCGGCAGAGCCTCGCCATGGCCGAGAGCCAGCGGGCCGCGGCGGCATATTGCGGGGCTGCGGGCTCCCGGCCGCGCCCGCTCGCTCGCTCCCCCTCGCGCCGTCTGCCCAGCACACCCTCCCCGGCAGGAGGAGGAGGCCTGGCAGGCGGAGGGGGCGGAGGGGGGAGTGGGGGGAGTTCGCATCCCCGCGCACACGTGACGCGCGGGGAGGGGCGAGCCGGTCCCCGCCGCCCCGCTGCTCCGGGAGGACGCGGTCGCGGGGGGCGCCACGCTGGGTGGCCTCCGCTGGTAAACAAGACACGGGAGGGTTTCTGGGCCCCCGAAGACCTTCTTGTCCTGCAGCCGATACCGAGGTACCGGGAAAATCTGCAGAAAGTGGAATAAAATTCCTTCCACCTGACCCCACAGTAAATGTGAAGGTGTCACAATAATTACCCTCATACAACACTCCACGTGGCACCAAGAAATCCGAAAGCCAGAGTCTTTTCACCAATCCTTGATGCATTACGGCCATCATTGCTGAGCTGCGGCTTTCGAGATTTTTAACTAAACTTCCTTTTCTGCCCAGGCGGAATTTCTTTCTACATCATGAAATAGTCTTAATTACATTTTGCCTAATTATAGCCCATGCTTTTCATTTGTTCAAAAAATATTTTACCAATTGCTAGGTGCTTACCATTTGCCAGTGTTTAGTCAGATGGTTGGAATAAGTATTAATAAAATATAATCCTTGCCTTCCAAGAGCTCACACCTGTTAGAGGAGACGAAGATACCAAACGTTGTAATGAAGTGTGGTGGTTACAAATGGAAAACCATTACAACGTCCAGTGGTTGCACAGAATTAGAAACTATTAACTATCTTGTGTATGGAGGGAGGCTATGAAACGCTAGAGGAGATAGAAAGAAGAGAAGTTCCAAGCATAGGGGGAATGGGGTCACCTAAAAAGTAGAACTCTGTCTGTGTATGTGTGCGGAGCCCAGAGGTATGGAAAGCCCAGAGAGGGGTAAAGTGTAGCAAGGTATCCTTGGAAAAGTTATGAGCAATGATTCTAATGGAAGAGTGACAGTGTTTTAGATTGGAAAAAAAGAAAAAACGGGGGAGGGGAGAAAAATAACAGTAATAGCAAATGTTTGCATTGCACTTACTGTATGCTAAGCATATTTTACCGACTTTGCATTTGTTAATGCCTATAATATCCTATTATAAGGACGTTGAAATTTACAGTGCAAATGACGAAGAAAAATCAGGAAAGAGACTTGCTACCAGTGGTGCATTTTATTTTTTTCTCTTCTTTTTTTTTTTTTTTTTGATATGGAGTCTCACTCTGTCACCCTGAGTAGAGTGCTGTGGCATCATAGCTCACGGCAACATCAAACTCTTGGGCTCAAGCGATCCTCCTGCCTCAGCCTTCTGAGTAGTTGGGACTACAGGTGCCCTCCACAACACCTGGCAATAATGGTGCATTTTAGAAGGACCACTTTGCCTTCAGTTTGGAAGAGGGATCAGAGCAGGATAGACTGGAAGAGAAGAGGCCAATTTGGAGGTTTTACAAAACCCCATTAGGAGAGTCTGAAGATCTTCTGAAAAGAGAGAAAAAAATAGCAGATTCAGTATTTAGAACTAGTATTAACAGATAGAGTTGATTGGAGGTGTAATAGGGAGAAATGTGGCAAATACAATACCCAAATTGCCAGATTACTAAGATCTTGGGTGGATGTTTGTGACATTATCAAGATTAACTGGTCTGAAGGGACAGGCCCCAGCATATTCAGTTCGGTCTCGTTGTATTTGGAACACCTGTGGGACATCCCACAGTATAATATAAAGGCTGCCTGACCATGACACTACCCTTTTTAATATCGAAAGTTCCTTCCACTGATTTTGCTGAGTGGACCATGTCCCTTTCCACCCTCTCCATTCTCACCTCCCAATATTTTCAACTTGGTAGAAAACAACAAGCTTCTCAATAGTGGAAAATTATCATTTCATCAAGAAAATAGTGCCTACATTACCATTAATAATAACAATAATGGGAATTTTGCAGCCATCATCCCCTTCTTTCCTTAGGGCAGCTCTACAAACTAGCTCTCATGCTATTTAGCAAGTGGAAGCACGAACATCACAGAGGCGCTCTGTCTTCCCCAAAGTTATACTAGTAGTATATGACTTTACTTTTTCTGCATGTCTACCATGAAACTTCTACCACAAATTTCTGTTGCTTTTTTAATGATTTCCAAACAAAAGTAAGCTTTGTGGACTGCATAATTTTGGGAAAAAGATGTCAAAGTGAGGCCTCTCACAATAAACATTGTTTCATCAGGGCCTGTGTCTGTGTCTCAGCTGTGTGAGCCAAGAATTTCCATTAGTCTCATCAAGCTGTTTTTGCTGTAATCTCTTCCAAGTTACCTCCGCTCCTGGATAGAGGAAAGGAGAACATAGAAATGGTTCCAAAAACCTGACTGGTTGATCAAAAGGAAAAGAATGCTGACAAGATTGCTGCTGTCCTGCATGTGGGGGCCAATTCATTTTTAATATTCGAAGCAGCCCTTCTAAAGGCAAAGCCACTAAATCATGACCCCTGGTAAAAGCAAGAGCTCAAGGGCAGCGCCTGTGGCTCATTGGGTAGGGCGCCAGCCCCACATATCGAGGGTGGAGGGTTCAAAACCGGCCTCAGGCAAACTGCAACAAAAAAAATAGCCGGGTGTCGTGGCGGGCGCCTGTAGTCTCAGCTACTCTGGACGCTGAGGCAAGAGAATCGCCTAAGCCCAAGAGTTGGAGGTTGCTGTGAGCTATGATATACACAGCACTCTACTGAGGGTGACAAAGTAAGACTGTCTCTATATAAAAAAAAAAAAAAGCTGGACCTCAAATCTTATCTTTCAAAACTATGGACTGTTTAAAGAAATAATAAGCAAGAACTTTTAAAAGATTTTTAAATGCTCCATTACTCATATAGTTTATGCTAAATTTCTGTGCAGTATACAAAAGCCATATTGTTTGATGCAACTGGAGCTACTAGTTCATGAATCAAAAGGGTTGGTCAAGAGACATAAAAATCAATGTATCTTAAGTATATCTTATGCCACTTATTTTCTACACAGTTTTGAAATGTACATTCATTCACAAAACTTTGGGTGAATTTTTTTTTCAGTATTTTACCACATCCTACAGTTTGAAATCATAAACCACAATTATAATATACCCTTATAATTGCAGATGGGGCTTAAGTGGAAGTTCTGTAACACTCTTGCCTTGTAATTTGAGTGCAAAGTCCTTTAATGTTCAATATTTTCCCCAAATTTTTACAATTTTCTTACACAGTATGAAACTTAGTTTTCAAACTTATTTCTTTCAAACTCATATTCCATTCATTCCTTTTAACACATAGAACTGGGGGAAAAAAATCAAGTTTATGAACAAATATAACTGACTTTTGGCACAGGCACAAACCCACTGATGGGGGTAAGCACAGGAACATTCAGGGAACATTCAGGAAAATATATTCTGCATACTACATGTGCCTTAAATGTCAGTGGGTGTTTTACAAAATAATAAAAAATATCGGTTATTCCAGCAAGTTATTTCCAAGTACATCATCCATGATAATGTTTATGCAAAATAGAATGTAATGATAATGTTATTAATTCTCCATTTGTACAAAAATGTTGCAAAAGCCTTTGGAAACCAAAGTAAAACACATACATAATTCTTCCCTGTCTAAGACCAGGGCCTTCCCATTGCTCTTAACATAAAATCTAAAATTCCTAACATGATTTACAAAGTAATCTCTCCTATGACTACTCAGGCTTCACACACACACACAGGAGTAGGCATTCTCCTAATTTGAAAATAAACTTTTGGGGGTTGCCCCTATACCCTTATGATATATGATTTCCTGTGCCTGGAACACTATTCCTTCACCCAATTAGCTGGAAAGCTCTCATATAGCCTCTAGGAGTCATCTTAGATATTATTTCCTCCAAGAGATGTACTCTGACATTCTTATCTAGCAGTATCTAGTAGTGTAAATATAAAAAGAATTCTTAATAACTCAACAAGAAAAACACAAGCACAGGGTGGCGCCTGTGGCTCATCGAGTAGGGCACTGGCCCCATATACCGAAGGTAGTGGGTTCAAATCCGGTCTCGGCCAGACCACAAAACAGAAAAACAGCAGGGCGTTGTGGCAGGCACCTGTGGTCCCAGCTACTCGGGAGGCTGAGGCAAGAGAATCGCCTAAGCCCAGGAGTTGGAGGTGGCTGTGAGCTGTGTGATGCCATGGCACTCTACCAAGGGTGTAAAGTGAGACTCTGTCTCTACAAAAAATAAAAAAGAAAAGAAAAACACAAGCATAATTTTTAAATTGTGCAAAGAACTTGAATAGTCATTTTTTAAAAAAATACACAAATGGCCAATAAGCACATGAAAAGATGTTTGACATTAACAGTCAAGAAAATGCAAATCAACCACAACCATGGTGTACAGCTCTATATTCACTAGGATATCTGTAACTATTTTTCATGGAAAATATATATCAGCAAAGATTGTGGAGAAATTGGAACCCTCATGTATTGCTGGTAGGAATGTAAACTCGTGTTGTTTCTGTGGAAAAAGGTTTGGCAATTCCTCAAAAAGTTAAATATAAAAGTATTAACCCAGAAATTCCACTCCTATGTACACGAGAGAAGAACTGAACAAGCGTTCAACAAAAACTTGTAGAAAATGTCGATAGCAACAATATGCACAATACTCAAAAGGTGGAAACATCCCTAAGTCCAGCAACAGAGCACTGGATGAACACAGTGCAATAGCTCCTGACAATGGGATATTATTCAGCCACAAAAAAGAATGAAGTACCGATACATACTTCAACATGAATAGACCTTGACAACGTTATGCTAAGTGAAAGAAACCAGTCACAAAAGACCACATATGGTATGATCCTATTTACATAAAACACCCAGAACAGGTAAATTTAGAGATAGAAAGTAGATGAGTGGTTGCTTAGGAATGAGGATGGGGGATAGAGGAACAGAAGAATGTAGCTAAAGGATAAAAGCGAGGCGTTCTCTTTGCTGGAATAAAAACATTTTAAAATTGACTATGGAGATGGTTGCATTAACTATGAATAAACCCAAAGCCATTAAATTAATTGTACACAATAAGTGGATGAATTGTATACATATTATACATATGGTATGTGAATTGTAGATCAAAAAAGCAGTTTAAAAAAATATTTCTGGATCTAAAACGGTGGCACAGAACCAAGTGGGTTTCACTCTCCACCACAGATAACAAAAAAACAAATAGCACTGAGATTATCACCAGAACTGAACCCTGAAGATGAGACGGTCTTTGGGGCCACAGAGAAGTAAGAAAAACTCAAATATATGGCAAGATAAATAAACTTCCACCTCTGTGACACCGTTTTCCCATTCTACAGCATCAGGCCTAGAGAAAATCTTCCCCCAAGTCACCGTTGTTACACAGGAGAACGAGTCATTGAGGTGGGCAACAAGCTTCTCAGGTTCCCTGACAGCAGACCTGAACTTGCCTTAACGCACGGGAATTGGTCAGTGCCTGTCCCCGAAGACAGGCAGAGACAAAGCGGGCAGCCATGACTACAGCCCAGCCTTGGAAAAAGGCGAGGTCAAAGGAAACACCAAATCAGAGTGGCTGTCCAGCAACAGCACGCTGTGGGAAGTCCGTGGCACAGGGCCCCTGGGCACCAACTCCTAAGCAGCCTTCCTGTATTGCTGGGATGACCCCTGGAACCTGCTTCATTCTGAAAGGGCAACACTCCAATCTCGTAGTGGTGCTGAGGCAAACCTGATCTTAAGGCACCACCTAGAGCCAAAAGCGAGGCAGTGACCTGGGGTAAAGAACCTCTGAGCAAATATCAGAAAAACCTCTGTAAGTCGACCACCCAAAGTGCTGTAACAAACTGGTCAGCATATGAAAGTGGTCAACATAAGGACTGGACCTACGGTACTGATACATACCTGTGGTGCATGTCTGGTCCATGAAGATTAGGTCAACTTAAGGAGGGTGTCCAAGTAGGAAGGTGGTTAAGTATGGAGGTTCCACTGTGTAGCTAATAAATCCAAATAAGCCAGACAGAGAAGACTGAAATAAATGACTATCCCTTCACTGCAAAGACTCAGACACACACCCACAAAAAAACAACAGCAAACAGGAAGCCACAATGTCCCCAAATGGAAAACACAGGGACCCCATGGTTGACCCTAAGGAGGCAGGAATATGCAAGCTCTCTGACTCGGAATTCAGAACTACAGGTTCAAGGAAACTCCGCGATCTCCAAGAGAACACAGAAAATCACTGCATAAATTTATCAGGTAAATTTAACAAATGAAACTTTGAAAAATCAAACAAATCTTGGAACTGAGGAATACATTTGCTGAACTAAGCAATTAGCGCTTCTCAACAGCAGAATGGATCGAGTGGAGGAAAGAAAGAGCGAGAGCAGATGGAGACTTCACCTCTTTCATGTTTACATGGATGGAGCTGGAACATATTCTCCTTAGTAAAGTATCTCAAGAATGGAAGAAAAAGTATCCAGTGTACTCAGCCCTACTTTGAAACCAATTTATAAACACCCACACTTTCCTATGAAAGCTATAACCCAACTACAGCCCAAGATGAAGGGGAGGGAGGGAGGGTAAGGGGTGGGAACACACCTAAGGTGCATTTTACAAGGGTATATATTAAACCTACTAAGTGTAGGTAGAATGTAAATGTCTTAATGCAATAAGTAAGAAAATGCAGTGAAGGCTATGTTAACCAGTTTCATGAAAGTATTTCAAATTGTATATTAAACCAGCACATTGTATCCCATAATTGCATTATTGTACACAGCTATGATTTAATAAAACAAAAAAAGAGTGAGAGCAAAGACAGCAAAAGACAAATGTATTAATATAAAAAGGAACAATATTCACCAAAGAGATATAGAAAATTACCTCAAAATACCAAATCCAAGAATTATTGGTATTTATGGGGTTGTTGAGCAAGAGCCAGGGGTGGAAAGATTATTGAAAGAAATATCAACAGAAACCTTTCCATAAATATCAGATACAAGAAATTTACAGAACACCAAACAGATTTAACCCAAATACGATTATCTCAAGGGTATATTAAATAACTCTCAAAAGTCAAGGACAAAGAGAAGATACTAAAAGCAAGTAAAAAGAATCGTAACATTTAATTCATCTGGTAACAGATTTCTCAACAGAAATCATACAGGCCAGGAGAAAGTGGGACAAGATTTTCCAAGTACTGAAAGAAAAACCTGGTATCCAGACAGAATAGTGTAGCCAGAAAATTTATCCTTCAAATGTGAAGGAGAGATGAAGTTTTCCCAGACAAACCAAAACAGAGAGAATTTATCACCACCAAACCTGCCATGTAAGAAATGCTGGAGAGGTTTGGCACCCATCGCACAGTGGTTACAGCATTGGCAGCATACACCGAGGCTGGCAGGTTCGAACCCAGCCCGGGCCAGCTAACAACAATGACAAGTGCAACAAAAAAATAGCCGGGCTTTGTGGTGGGCACCTGTAGACCCAGCTCCTTAGCTGGAGTAAGAGAATCACTTAAGCCCAAGAGTTTCAGGTTGCTGTGAGCTGTGACACCAAGGTACTCTATGGAGGAAACATTGTGAGACTCTTATCTCAAAAAAGAAGAAGAAGAAAGAAAAGAAAGAAATGCAAAATGCTAAAGAGAGCTCTTTAATCTACTGTTAAAATTCAATACATTAACAAACTCAGAATTCTCTAATACTGTTATTGTGGTGTATAATCCACTTAAAACTCTAGTATGAAGCCCAAAAGACAAATCTGTCAAAAACAATAGTAACTACGGGAACCTAAGAGATAGTTAACATAAAAATATGTGAATTGAGACAATTAAAAGTTAAAATATGGAAAGTGGACTTAAAGTGTGAGTTTTTTTATTTTTTCTTTGTTTCTATTCATTGTTGTATGATCTAAGTTGTTATCTTGTTAAAACAACTTGTTATAAGATGTTTTTTGTAAGTTACATGGTAACCACCATGCAAAACCTATAACAGACTAACTAAAAATTAAACAATAAATTAAAACATATTACCAGAGAAAATCACTTAACCACAAAGGAAGACAGTAAGAAAGAAAGGAGTTATAAAACAACCAGAAAACAAAAATGGCAGTACGAAATCTTTACTTATCAATGGCAACCCTGAATATAAAAAAAACTTAATTCTCCAATTAAAAGGCATAGAGTTGGCTTGGCGCCTGTAGCATAATAGTTACGGCGCCAGCCACATGCACCAAGGCTGATGGGTTTGAGCCCTGTCCAGGGCCAGCTAAACAATAACGACAACTGCAAAAAAAATAGCCAGGCATTGTGGCAGGCACCTGTAGTCCCAGGTCCTTGGGAGGCTGAGGCAAGAGAATCTCTTAAGCCCAAGAGTTTGAGGTTGCTGTGAGCTGTGACATGACGGAACTCTATGGAGGGTGACATAGTGAAACTCTGACTCAAAAATAAGTAAAGAAATAAATGGTATAGAGTAGCTGAATGGATAAACAGGATCCAACTACAAAGGGTGTCACAAAATGCATATACATTCTAAGAAAGGAAAAATTTAAATTTCTAACATTCAAGTCACATTTGACTTCTGCAATTACAAGAGGTGCTCAATGTGACTTGTATTCATCTTCTCTTATGTGGATAAATTGTTATTACAATTTTTTGGAGGGGGGGAAGATCTTCCTCAACTTTTCTTTGTTTTCTTACCTACATCATATTCTTTTTAAGTGTTTTTGTCCTCAATATGTAAAACTGCTCAATTATTATACATCTGTAAATTAAACTTTCCCACTATTATTTTCATGTCAGATTAGAGCCCTTTCTCTTTTTTCAGGTCAAGTCAAGCCTAACTCTCTTGTTTACTTCCTATCCACCAATTGACCCCCTGTAATCTGAGTTCAGTGCTTGATCACACCACTGACACTGCCCTCCATAAGGGCCCCCCAAAATATTCTCTTCTTCAAGCATTTTACTTGCTCTCTTCATGATGCTTGTGTCACATCCTACCATCCTACCTATAGGAGTTTCTTTTTACTCCTATAATCAGTATTCCCGGAGTCTCCTTGCCATCTTATCTTCCATAAATTAATTAATATAAAGGTAAGGGTACAAGTGCAGCTTTGTTGCATGGACAAATTGTGTATTGATGAAGTCTGGGCTTTTAGAGTAACAGTTACTTGAATAATGTACATTGTGCCCATTAACTATCCTTCTTTTAAATGCAAAAATTCCATGCACTGCCTTCTTTTTGTCTTCTTACTTTATACTTTTCTCCTGAACAGTCTTATTTATGACTAATACCTGCCACTGTTATCCGTACTGCAATTCTGAAATTTGTTTCTCTAAGAACCTGCAGAAATTTCCATCTATATGGTTGTAAGTATCTCAAACTTAATGTACCTTTTCCTCCCCCAGCCTCTCTGCTCCTACCCAAATCTTGGTTCCTTTGCCCCCATTTCCTGTCTCAGTTCTCAACCCAGCCAGACACTCAAACCAGAAACCTAAGGATTCATCTTCATACATACATCCTAAACTTGCCTGCTTCTTTCCATCCCCGTGGTTACTGTCCTGGTTTAAGCTCTCATTACTTCTTGTTTTGGCAGTAACATGAAAATGTTACCGGCCATTATCTAAGTCTTCTACATATGTTAACATTTTACAAGTAAGCACTTTATATAATATTCCCAAAGATAACACTGCATAATAAGGTTATTGTTATGCTGCCCGTTATACAGGGTATAAGAAAAAGAGGCAGAGAGGGGTGGCTTGTGCGAGGAAAGACACAGCTATAGAACACATTGATTAAGACAGAACAGCCTGAGTACATACCCACACTCTACTACTTGGTAGCTATGAGATATTAGTTAATCACACACGCTGAGATGATTTTCAAACCAATAAGATAGGTATGAAAATGGTATCTACAATATTAGCTGTTATTACTATGAAAATTACTTTTTTAAAAAACTAATTTTATTAAATCATAATTGTGTACATTGGTGCAATCATAGGGCAGAATGTGCTTCAAATACAATCAGAAATATTTTGATCGTACTGTTAGAGATAGCCTTCATGGCATTTTCTTGATCACTATATATAGACATTGATACTTTACATTTCATAAGTTTCACCAGTACCCTGCTAAGATGCACCGTAGGTGTGATCCCACTGAAAATTACTTTTTTTTTGAGACAGAATCTCATTATGTTGCCCTGGGTAGAGTGCCATGGCGTCACAGCTCACAGCAATCCCAAACTCTTGGGCTTAAGTGATTCTCTTGCCTCAGTCTCCCAAGTAGCTGGGACTACAGGTGCCCGTCACAGCGCCCGGCTATTTTTTGGTCCTAGTTCTCATTGTTGTGTGGCAGGCCCGGGCTGGATTCAAACCCACCAGCTCCA
>CAUYON010120750.1:0-14966 GCA_963573935.1 Arctocebus calabarensis
CCCAATCAGGATACACTTTAAAAACTTCTTTCTCACTTCTAAATACGGATCAAAAATGTTTTCATATAGTAAACGAGAAAATATCATGAACAGTATGTCAATCAGGTTGATAAAATATCTCAGATTGCATGTGAAGCCCCCACACTGTACCCCATGGTTGAACCAATGTACACAGCTATGATTCAAAAAAATAAAAAAAAAAAAAAACTTCTTTCTCCTGTTTGATTCTTGTGGCTAGCACTTCCAGCATTGTGTTGAACAGAAGTGGTGACAGTGGGCTCCTTTTTCTTCTTCCCGTTCTTGGAGGAGGGGGGTGCTTTTAACTTTTCATTTTCAACGTGTTATCAGCTGTGGGTTTGTCATATATGGCTTTTATAATTTTGAGATATATTCCTTCTTTTCATAGCTTGTTGAGTATTTTTATCATGAAAGGGTGCTGGATGTTTTTGAATCTATTTTTTCTACATATATTGAGATTATCATAGGGTTTTTGTTGTGCTTCTGTTTACATGGTGAATCACATTTATTGATTTGCATATGTTGAAGTACACTTGCACCCCTAGGATGAAGCCCACTTGGTGTGTGTGGATTATTTTTTATGTGTTTGTGAATTTGGTTTGCTAGTATTTTACTGAGAATTTTTTGTATCTATATTCATAAAGAACATTGGTCTGTAGTTTTCTTTTGTTGTTGTGTCCTTTACTGAATTTGGTAGTTCTAGGCCTCCTATCCTCTCATAATTATAGAAATATTTCACAAGAAACCAAAAGAATATTTTTCGATTTAGTGTATGTGTTTGAAGTGTACCTAAACATATTTCAGATTCAGATAATCTAGATTCAAATTTCAGCACCCACTATTTATCAGCTTTAAGACTCTGGGAAAGTTACAGCTCAACTTAAAAAACCCAAGTTTTACCTTAGGTAAAATTTGAATCGGAATTTTTTTCAAGCCACCTGTGATGCTTAATGGAGATGATGCAAATTAAGCATGCAGCCCAGTGTATGGCATGTAGTAAGTACCCAGTAATGTCATCGATTATATTGAATACTTCTATTAGTGTTACTGAAACACCAGTTATCTACTAATTATCTTCTAATGAGAAAGGGCTTCAATAATAGTGTTCTTCTCTATGCAGAACACTCTAAATCCTACAGCAAAATTGTGGAAAATTTGTTTATCTCATATAAACCTAAGCAGGATAATATCTGCAAATCATCTATTTCTAACCCAATCCAGCTTGATCAGCTGGAAAGCTCCAGGGAGGCAGAAAGTTTACTACATTCTCAGTTTAGTCAAAGTGGAACTATCTGACCAGGGATAAGCCCTTTAAACAGTTCAGTTTTCAGTTTTCTCATTTATATACTTAAAACTGCATTTGATAAACTTTGTTTCCCTTTTCCCTTAAACTGTGAATATCCCATAATTTTTATGTTAATTATTCTAAAACTAAAGCCCAAAGATTATTTCTCTTCCATTCTTATATATTCTAGGAAGTATAATTTTTACTTAGGAAAAATAAAACACCCCAAATGTGTACATATAGGTGTGGACATATGAATAAACATGACAATATGAATAAAATGTTGTTGAATCTATTCTGAGGCCACACAGGGACATTTACAGGAGAAGTGTATCTGACAGTGATAATTCTTTGCAATGCTCTCACTTTTAACTCACTATGTTGAATTTGCTATCAAAACAATCAGTTAACATCTGGACAGGAAATGCAAAATGCCATCAGTTTTGAGTCATTTTCCCCAAGGGGATGGCTATCACTCAGTTTCACTATAACCCACATTACCTAAATTGCTTGAACATGTTTACACACAGTTAATAGATTATATTGTAAAGAGTAGGGTTGGCCTGGACATAAATCTGATGGCAGACCACATTTGATGATGACTGTGTTAATAGCCTTTACGCATGAATTCCTTTTACACATCAAGCAGAGTCACTGGCAGAGATATTCCTGAAAGATGGAATTATTTAAAAGGCTTCGGGCAGATTATTGAGAATGGATAAAAAATAGTTACACTTTAATTACTAGTCAGGAAATCCAACATTTATAGAAAAAGTTAAAAGCAAAGGATACATAAATAAGGAAAGAAAAAATTCATGATATCAGTATGTAGAAGGTGCTATATTTATTTCTTGGTTTTCCTTTAACCTTCATGGGAAACCAGTGAAAGTTGTTTCCTGGACAGCACAGTAGAGGAAGCCCATCTATTCTCCCATATGGCTGCAAGTTCCACTTTTCAAGATGCTGCCTTAACTCCCAGCTCTTACAGCCAACGATCTCATACATCTCTGAAATTACTGCTATGATGATGTATTTGGCATTTTCACTATGGTTTTGTCCTGTTATCATCATATGCATTGTTTTTTCAACTACTCTATAATTCTCAGAAGTTAGGAATGAGCAGTTAGATGTTTTACATCCACTTTGCCTTTTACAGTAGTGTATATATACAAGGTGTTCATGAGGAACTGGAGCAAATAAATGAATCAATGAACTAATTGGTAGAGACAATGACAAAAATGTTACCTAACCTTGTTACATTGATCCAACGTTTTTATTAGGACGATACAAAAATTCCAGCCAAATGAAATTGCTATTAGCCCAACTTCCCTGATCATTCCAAGGTTGTTTTTCTCTTTCTTACATCTGTGGAAACATTTGATACTTTATATTGTGGTGTGCTTATCATTTTAAATACACTTATTAATATGGAATCCTGTTCAATCTCAACAACAAGCCAATCATGTATTTAGAATCTTAATTTTGCCTGTAGTTTGTTTTCAGAAGCTAGTATTACAGAATATAACATTAAGAGACTATGTGTTTTGGAAGCAAAATAAAACAAAAACAGAAAAGGTGGAAGATTTCTCAAAAGTTGAAATAGCGTCCATCACATCTTATTTCAAGAAACAGTAATAGGCACACATGGAAAAATCCAAAGGTAGTTGTATTCAATAATTTTTTTTAATCTTTTCACTGTTAAAAAACAGGTAAGGATCTTGAAAGGAAGAACACTCTAACTCCCTTGAGTAATTTTTGTTCTATGAGTGCACATGAGATCCCCCTGGATGCCTACAAAGTTCTTTCTGATCTGTACATGTTTCCAGGCACTAGGGCAGTGAGTCTGATTTCCAGTTAGAAGTGTCCCACAATGACATAATCATGCTGGTTACCATTTATTAGAACTCTCAAGGCTTTGCCATGAAAGTTTATTCTTTAAATTGTCATTAAATGCTGAAGAAAGCTGTTAAAATACAAAGAAGACCTTAACATAATAAAATGGTAGCAGATTATGATATAGTTCTCTCTCATTTATAGTTCAATACATTTAGCTGAAGTAGCTAATCAGGCTCCTTGCATTCATGAACATGACTCTAAGCCTTGGAAAAGGTCAGTTTTGGCCTTTTTCTTCCTACCTTTCTATTCCTATAGAAGGTAGTAAGAAAGGACATAATGAATTTAGTGTATAGTAATTCACAGATAAATGTCCTGGTGAACTTGGACACATGACACAATACTAATAAGACTGAACAGTTGAACTGATGTGGTTAAATGTGGGTTTTCAGACAAACTGAAATAATGGGAACCTTACCTGGTATTCAGGCTCTGGGGTTTTTTCCTAACTTCCACCATTTATTTGCTTCTTAGAGACATTGTTGAGAGACAGGGAGTTGAGTCATATCAGAATGGAAATGAAAATCTATTTCCAAGGGCTTTCATTTTCACAGATTTGCTCTCTTTTCTGATCATATGCCCTCTTCCATTATGTTGCCCCTGCCTTTATACATTATATGTTTTTGTAAATTAAGGAAACCCAATTTTGGGCGGTGCCTGTGGCTCAGTGAGTAGAGCTCCACCCCCATATACCAAGGGTGGCAGGTTCAAACCTGGCCCTGGCCAAACTACAGCAAAAAAATAGCCGGGCGTGGTGGTGGGCGCCTGTAGTCCCAGTTATTTGGGAGGCTGAGAACAAGAGAATTGCCTAAGCCTAGGACCTGGAGGTTGCTGTGAGCCATGAAGCCACAGTACTCTACCAAGGGCAGCAAAGTGAGACTCTGTCTCTAAACCCCCCCCCAAAAAAAAGAAAACCCAATTTTATTTTGAGACTTTCTTGTAAGAATTTTATAATGACTTGAACACACATTTGTGATACTTGTCTTATAGGCATGCTTCATTATTGATACAAAAATAAAATAATCAGAAATATTTGGGATATATAACAAGTTGATGTTAGATTGTCACAACTGAGACTGCTTTTCTACAAGTAACAAGCTACCCTATTTTATTAAACTTTGACTACATATGAGCCAGAAACTTGTCACTGCCATAAACTGAGATTATGTTAAATATAGCAATTGAATCTATCATTTAGGATAAATTAATAAATGCTATTTTCTCTGAATTCCTATAGGAATTTATATTTATATTGTATTGTATTTATACTTATATTGTATTATATATATGTATTTATATTCCAACTTTTTCATGTTAAAAGCATAAAAATTGAAATAAATACACACAGAATCTTACACCCACACAGGTTACAAGTATTATGGAATCTATGTTCTTAACCTATGACTTTATATTTTCATGTCCCTGATTCTGACTTTGAACTATTATTATAATTTTTATTTTTATTTTGTAACAGAAGTTCTAGGAATCTGAGTATTGATTCATAGATCTGTATCTCATTCAGCTATTAAAGTCTGGGTACATGTTCAATAATTGTAACTAATTATATGGGTTTTCTAGCAGCAGTTCAAACATTTGTCTCCCAAATGTCTTAGCTGTGTGTTCAAAAATAGGTTGCAACAATGCTTACAGAAAAATTCTGGGTTTCTACTCTTATCAAAGTATTAACTTAATTTTATGCCAAATGAACTTCATTTTCAAGCTGTAAGAACTATAGTTCAATAAACTAGATACTCTAGTCTAAACTAGATTTAAAGGAAACAACCTATTCTGTCTGTATGTTCCCTTCTTTCATATAACTGGCAGCTTATCACATTTCTTGGTCCTTTAAATGTTTTATAAAGTGAATAATTCATTAAATAACTTTTTTAAAAAACAAATTATTCTCTCAACATTTGATCCATCTCTGCAATTATATTGTGACTCCCTGAGGGCAAGAACCGTGTCTTATATTCTTTGGTTTCCTACTTTCTATAGTCCAAAATTTAGTGCAAATTTTAGTACAATACATATGTTTTCATAGTTTTCTTACTTAATATGAATCCAAATTCTCCAATTAGTAAGTCAAAGAATAAGATGATGTAACTTTTGTTTGACTGCTGGGGCCATTGTATCATTTGCATTATATCCCTATAGCTACTCTTGCTTAGGATCTTTAAGATAGTAAGTAAATAATAAATAGTCAGAAAGCAAAAAATCATGCATGATTATGAAGAAAAGCAAATAAGAGGCAAATTTCACCTCTCCTTCCCAACCAGCACAGGGCAAGAGCATTCCTGCTTGGGGCTTTTCTGAGCCACCTGCTTTACCCAGCTTTGTTGTTAATGTGAGTTCTTATATCTTCTTGAGGATCTTAAAAGTAACTGTGAACTAAAATTGGCCTTGAGAACTGAAAAAAACATAATTGTCTTTCCCTGCATATTCTTCTGTCCATGGGACCAGGCATATAATTGAACAATACTGATAATAAGGCAAATAAACAAATTACTTGTTCTAGGAAATATTTGCTCCAGAGAGATAGGACTGTGACTCAATTAAAATAGCTTCACATTAAGGCTAACAACTCACTCATCAAAATTTACATTAACATTTTGACCTTAATGTTGAGACTTTAAGATGGCTGTATCCATCATTCAATACTATCCAGTACAATCCAATTTTTAGTAATCCCTCCAGTTACTCTTTCTGTAAGACCTACCTTAAAAATCACATAGCTGTGGCCCTCAATTCTACAACAACCCTCCTCTTAAATCCCCTAATTGAGATGGAACTGAGTATATGGAGGTGACATTCTCCCTTACTGCAACAGACATAAAAAAACTTTGATTTACCTTATCAACATGTTGTTAAGGTAAAATTTCAGGGAACTCAATAGTCAACAACTATCTAAACCAGATACATAGGACATTAGTCATAAGAATTACATATTACACATATTCTCATATGTAAAAACCATCAAAATGTTTTGTAATGCTAAGACAGGTCTACACCAAATGTTATTTTATGAGTTTTGAAAATAGTTTTTCCATTTGTCTGGTAAGAAACCTGAGTTTGCTTTTGTTTGAGGCTAGTTTATCATACAGAAACTTTTCTTCATCAGGGAATAGTTCTCCACTTTTCTAACAATTTTAATTAAGCATTAGTCCCTTGAAATTTATGAGATTAAGAGGTAAATCTTGATTCCAGAAGCACTTGGAAAGGGAAGAATAGTCACTCAAGATATACAATTATAAGAGAGGTTAACCATCTCTGCTCATTGCTATAATTCACTGATGCATCACACAATAAAATTCTCTGATAATTCTCTTTTCCTGACAAAACCTGTAATGGGAACAGAAAATGGAATAAATTCATCTATTCACTTGACCCAGCATGTAAATAGAAAGAGAAGGGATGCCACAGAATTACACTTTCTAAAAAACTGACTTGTAATCTCATGGTTTTCCTTAGATTACTTAGCCATGTATCTTTCATAAATCTTACCTCTCTAACATTTTCAAAAGTTCACAAAGTCTATTCAGAATTTTAGATCACAGTTATAGTTTAACCTAGGGAAACATACTGAAGCCTATTTTTTTCTATTGTTTATAGCATACAGCTTTCTAGCTTGCTTTGGAGTCATTAATTATACAAAAGACTACAAAAGGTGGATGACAAGCAAATGTTTGAGAAACATTGAACTACACATTGATAACTAGTCTAGCTGAATTATTTAAGTGGTAAGATTTGAGTATTTTTAAAAAGAGCCAGCATGTATTTTCTGCCTTTTTTGAGAATAATTTCAGGGGAACTTGACAAATGTCATAGTGTTGTGACCTCACTTTGACTTCTGTTTTTGAAAGACTTTATGATGGATTTGCATTATTCATTCTTTAATCTTTTTTTTTGTTGTTGTTGTTGTTAAACCATATGGACACAATATTTCTCTTATGGAAATTCCTAAATTACTACCTCATATTCTTTTTTACCTGTTTTAGGTCTATTCAGATTTTCTGTTTCTTCTTAGATAGTATCAGTAGTATAACTCTTCTTATATATTTGTGTTTTCCACTTAATTTATTGGAACACAATTGTTCAGAGGATTCCCTTTTAAGCCTTTTTGTTTCTGTAAAGTCACTAGCAATGTTCTTTCTATCCTTATTTTATTTTTTCAGTTTTCTCTCTTTTTTGTCTGTCAGTGTAGCTAAAGTCTTATCAACTTTGTTGGTCTTTCAAAGAGACAACTTTTAGTTTTCCTTTTTTCAACATGTTTTATTTTTGTTCTAAGATTTGTTAGTTTTTTCTTTTGACTTGTTTTGGAATGAGTTTTGTCTTCTTTTTTTCGTGTCTGAAATGTCAAGGTTCAATTATGGATTTGAATTTTTTTAAATATAAGCTTTTTTAAGTACAAATTTCTCTGTAACTACTACTTTGGCTGTCAGTTTCATCTCAAAGTATTAATATTTTCTAATTTTTCTGTTATGCCTCCTTTGACATATTGATTATTAAGGATTGTGTTATAGGCAGTCCTGGGAACACCTTGTTTCTCACTAAACATCTCTAAATCTGTACAAATAAAGACAATCCAGTAAATGGAAATTTTCCAAGGGGCTCTCAGGCAATTTGTGGAAGTCTCTCTCAAGATTGGGTTTCTAGAGAGCTTGAAACCTTAACATTCTTCTCTCTACTAACTGATAAAGTTAGTAGGTTTTCACAGATATCATGGTTCTAAGGCTATTGTTTTTTAAGGCCATGGATCTGGGTAGAAGGAGCAAGAAAAGGGGCAAGTAGAAAATGCCACAAATCTTGTTCCACTTACTGAGAGTTGGATACTTTTTCTCATGGCAAAAGCACTTAGCTGTTTTTCAGAGTTTTGAAAGTGTTGATCTGGATAATTTTTGCTAGTGTTCTCAATGTTTTTACTGAGAACCATATTTTTGTACTTCCTTCCATTCTAGAAATGTTTTTCTGTTCCATTAGAATTTGAGCAAAAAAAAAAAAATTGTCACATGGTTTCCTTTGTTTTCTAATTAGGAAAAAAATAGGTAGAACAGAGTAAAGGCCTGTTACCTATTTGAGAAATAGAAAAATTTCTGCAAGTTTCTATGTAGTCCCCAGTAGCTTTATAAAACTTTATAGTATTGCTTGTTTTGTAAAATCATTGTGGTCTATGAGTTTATGACAGTTTGAACTTTGTTATTTAATTCAATTCATTGATTAATTACTGTTTTCCTATGAATGATTATACTGTGGTTAATATGTTAGCATAGCAGTATTCCCAGATAGTTTTTTGTTTGTTGGGAGGTTGGGCTTTGGGGGGGCAGAGTCAATACTTTGCATGAAATATCTTACTTTATAACAGTGAAATTGCTTTCTCTTTTGTCTTGTGATTTTTTTTTTGAGGTGAAATTTAAGTTTTTTGTGTGAGTAGTACTATTATACCTATCTTGAGTGTCTTGCTTGTACTGTATCACATCATACCTTTGTTTAATTCTTAATAAACTGTTCACTTGTTAAAAAAAATAACTAGGCATTTTGGTGGGTACCTGTAGTCCCAGCTACTTGGGCAGCTAGGTTAGAGAATCACTTGAGCCCAAGAGTTTGAGATGCTGTTAGCTATGAAACCATGGCACTCTACCAAAGGTAACAAAGTGAGACTCTGTCTCCAAAAAAAAAGGAAAAAAGAAAAGGAAAAAGAGAAAGCATTTTGGGGGCATGTTACAGAAGGTTTGGGTATTCTACTGTATTTTTCCATTTCAGTTGGATATTTCTTAGCATCAGTCAATGACTTTAAATGTCATCTACTGAGAGCTTACTCAGTTCCATCTATAGTTCTTTAGGTGTCTTGGTGATATCAAGTAGGTTTGAGGCTGAAATGTTAATTTGAGCGTGATGTCTTGATTCTCAAAGTCCTTGAACCTTCTTTGTATTCTCCAACTAATAGGTCTATAACAGCTGCATATTCTTCAAATGATTCACATATATTATCCTGCTCATCAATAACCTTTGCTAACTGGGAAAAATGTTCATTTGAAATTTCCTTTTGAAGAAGTGTTTTGAAAACAGAGCTTTTCTTTTTTTATATATTTTTGGATTTTTTTACCATATATATAGACTTAGTTTTTCCTTACAAACAAATATTCATTTTGATTTGATGCAATATCACACAGAAATGCTGTATTCCTATGGAAATCTTCTTTTAATAATTCACAGAGCTGATTCTATTCTTCATAAAACTTAACTATTAGTTCTCACAGAGATAAAGCTTTGGCTAACACTTGTCCCTGAGATAGCCAATCCACTATAGAATGCTATGGCAAATCCAGGCTGAATACTTCATCATTCAACTTGAGCATGCTGTGAAACAGACAATGCCATGTTGCATTTGCAGAAATATAGTTAACAATATTTACAACTTGTGGCAAAGTGTCACTTAAAAAAGTACTTTTAATACAGAGACTTTGCCAATACAATGAAAAGAAATGAGAGCACTATTCACTTATGTTCACTAAATTTATCAAATTCAGTCCAACTTCACATTTATCTTGAAAGTTGTTGAGGTATCTATTCCCTGTGTTCTGTTTGCAAGAGTGTCCAAAGCAAGTAACTCTTTGTAGCAAAGAAATCTTGTGATGACCTAAATGAACTGTAAAACCTGCACCAAGTCAGTAGTATCAGTTGATTTATCCAAAGTAATTGAATAATATATGCAGTAGAACCTCCATAGTTGCCCACCTCCCTACATTGACCACCTCCTTAAGTTGGCCTAATTTTCATAGACTGGACATGCACCACAGGTACACATCAGTGCAGAGGGCCTAGTTCCTTATGTTGATAACCTCTATAGTTTGACCATTTTTTTTACAGTTCTTTAACTGGTCAACTTGCAGAGTTTCCCCTGTATTTTCTTCTGCAATTATTGCATGAAGTTGTTCTGTTGAGTTGAAGGCTAACTCATGCTGCCGATCAGTTATGGTTCTCCTTGAAAGAGGCTGTTCTTTGTACTTTGAAGCTTTTATTGGGGTTTAAGCATCCCATAACTTTAACAATGCATTTTTTTTATTTTTGGGGATTCATTGAGAGTACAAGAAACCAGGTAATACTGATTGCTAACAATGCATTCTTTTACAATTTCTACATCACTGAATAGCTTCCCTTTCCCCCAGCTAGATAAGCTACTTTATAAGTTGCTTCAGTGGCATTATTTCCAGCTCTTACTGCAGCTTGAAAGAATTGTCTTTTCACCTTTTAATTTCTGCAATACAATCTTTCAGGTCTCATCCTCTAATCTCAAATATTTGTGGTCGTTATGACTGTTATAATGCTAATGAACATTGAATTTAATGTTGATGTTGCAATATCACAAAGCAGGCAAATTATCTTATCTTTAGCAGAAATAAGATTTTATTGCAATTCCCAATCCTCATTAAAAAATCTGTTTTCTTCCTTCTGCATTCTCTTGGTCTTCTTTGACATGATGGGCTAATAAGTGACCAAATTAAAAACTACTTTTGAGCTATGCAGCTATTCATAACTCCTACTTCAAAAAGAGAGACAGTGCAGTGTTGTCAAAAGCTGTTAACAGACTGGTGAACTTGACTGCCATAAACTCTCACCAACCAGCCTTGTGGGGCAGGAGTGCCAGTCAGGTGGAGGAAGTTAGATCTGAATCATGTGTGTAGCAGCCATCAATTTAGCCCTTATTGCTTACTAACATTCTAATTGTGTTTGTCAATCTAGGGAATTATTTCTTTGCTTTTTAAAAAACTTTCAGAATGTTATAGGGGTACAAATGTTTTGGTTACATGCATTACTTTGATCCAGTTTGAGTCAAGATTACAGTTATGTCCATCCCTTAGGTTGTGTGCGTTGTACCATTAAGTGTGAATTTACTCATCCCCCCACCCCCCACCTGCCTGATTTCCATTGAATTTTATTACCACATGTACACAACAATGATCAACGTGAGTGTTGATCATTCAGTTCCAATTTTAACAGTGAACACATGTGGTGTTTGTTTTTCCACTCCTGTGATACTTAGAGCAGCAGTTCTCAGCCTGTGGGTTGCAACCCACAAGAACTGTATTAAAGGGCCACAGCATTAGGAAGCTTGAGAACTACTGACTTAGGGGAATCTCCAGTTCCAATCAACTAATGTATTGATGGGCAGGTGGGTTGTTTCCACATCTTTGTGATTATGAATTGTGCTGCCGTAAACTTTAGGGTGCAGGTATCTTTTTTATAGAATGTCTTTTTTCCTTCAAGTGAATATTCAGTAGTGTCATTGCTGAATCAGATACTTCTGATTCTTTTAGGTCTCTCTGTACTAGTTTCCGTAAAGGTGGTACAAGTTTGCAGTCTCGTACACAGTGTGTAAGTGGGTTTTGTGTAAAAACTGTTTTCACGAGAGTCAGTCGATAGCTCCTTGTGATTTTGATTTACATTTTCCTGATGACTAGAAACGTGGAGCATTTTTTCATATAATTATTGGTCATAGGTCTGTCTTCATTTGAAAAGCTTCTGTTCATGTCTTTTGCTCATGTTTTACTTTTCTATTTTTTTATTTTTGATTAATGTGAGGGTACAGAGGATTAGGCTACATTGTTTGCATTTGTCAAGTACAGTCCAAGGTGTAGTTGGGCCCCTCATCCAGAAGGTACATCATATACCCTCACATCATGCCTGTTAGATGAGAGTTTACTAATGCCCCTTCCCCTCCCTTCTCCCTTCTCCTTCCTCCTCCTCCTCACTTGAGTTTAAATGTGTTTTTCTCTTCTATGGGTGCGTTTTTGTTCTTCTGCTGGTTTCATACTAGTATTTATTGAGTACGTTGAGTACTTGCTTTTCCATTCTTATGATACTTTCTTTACTAACAAGAATGTTCTTTGTCTCCATCCAGGTAAATACAAAAAATATAAAATCTTCATCTTTTTATGGCTAAATAGTATTCTACAGTATCCATATAGCACAGTTTATTAATCCTTTTGTGTGTAGATGGGCACTTGGGTTCATTCCATATCTTGGTAATTATAAATTGAACCAAAATAAACATTTTAGTGCAGATGTCCTTATGGTAAACTGATATTTTTTCCTTCTGGATAGATACCTAGTAGTGGGATTGTAGGATCTAATTGAAGGTCTACTTTTAGCTATTTGAGGATTCTCCATACTTCTTTCCAAATAGGCTGTATTAGTTTGCAATTAATTTACACCAACAGCGCAAACATGTTCCCTTTTCTCCACATCCATGCTGGCAACCACAGCTTTGGGACTTCGTGATGGGGTTTTGCCCATTTTTAAGGGGGTTCTTTGATATCTTCTTGCTAATTTACATGAGTTCTTTGTAGATTCTGGCAGTTAGCCCTTTATCTGATGTATAGAATGTAAATATTTTCTCCTAGTCTATAGGTTGTCTTATTTGCTCTGTTCATTGTTTCCTCAGCTGTGTAGAAGCTTTTTAATCTAATCTGGTCCCATTTATTTATTTTTATTGCTTCTGTGATTGCCTTTGAGGTCTTCCTAAATTCTTTGCCTAGGAAGATATCTATAAAAGTTATTCCAGCCTCTTCTGCTAGAATTCTTATAGTTTCGTGCCTTAGGTTTAAGTCCTTTATCCATTATGAAATAATTTTTGTTAGTGGTGAGAAGTGCACATCCTGTTTGAGTCTTCATGGTTATCCAATTATCCCAGCACATTTATAGAATAGTAATTCTTTTTCTCATTGTATATTTTTGTCTGATTAATCAAAGATCAGATGGCAACAGGAGAATGGTTTTATATCTGTGTTGTCTGCTCTGATCCATTGGTCTATGTCTCTGTTCTTGTGCCAGTACCATGCTGTTTTGGTTATTATAGGCTTGGAGGATAGCTAGAACTCTGATCAAATGATGCCTCTTGATTTGTTCTTTTGTTTAAGGTCGCATTGGCTAAGGTTGCTTTGGGTTAAGGATACAGAGTCTTTTCCAGTTCCACATGAAACATAAAGTTATTTTTTCTAGATATGCAAAAAGTGATATTGGTATTTTTATGGGGATTTCATTGAATCTATAAGTCACTTTAGATAATATAGCCATTTTAACAATGTTGATTCTGCCACTCCATGAGCATGAGCATGGTATGTTTTTCCATTTGTTTATATCCTCTGCGGTTTTCTTCCTCAGTGTTTCATAGTTCTCCCTGTTGAGATCTTTCACCTCCATGGTTAAAGATATTCCTAGGTATCTTATTTTCTTTGTTGCTATTGTGAAAGTTATTGAATGTATTTAAAATAACAAAGAATAAAATAAGTTTCAACAAAATAATAAACCATACTGGAGGATTATTGAAACTTATTTTATTCTTTGGTATTTTAAATACTTTCATTTTTAAAATAAAAATGTAAAAGACAAATGAAAATGTATTAATAAAAATAAAAGGGTCTGTTCTATAAAATTTGGATTCAGTCAAAAGACCATACTTCAGGAACTGGAAGGCCACATTTGGACTTGAGTCTGTGGGTTCCCCACCCTTGGGTTACCTGCACAATTGCTGAGTACAGAATTGCCTTTCAGGGGCTTAGAAGTGATAAGTAGAGAAAGCCACAGGATCTAGAAGGAAATATAGAGCTGGGGGTAGGAAGATAGGAGGGCTTTGCTTTATTTATGTGTTTTTTTAATAAGAGAAAAGGAGCATATTTATATATTAGGTGAAAAGAACAAGTAGAGGGAGAACTTAAAGACAGGAGAGAAAGATACCACTTGTGCTAAGGCAGAAAGGAAAGAGTAGAGAATAGGCCTGAAGGCTGGAAAGTGTTCAGGTGGTAAGCACAGAGGTTGAAAGCATTCTCATGGGGCACCTGATATTTTCTTAATGAAGTAGGGGGCCATGAACATAGCCAATGCTAATAGGGCTGGAGATTTGGGAGGAATGAAAGTGGTCTGGAGAAGCCGCCGCCCCGCGAACAGGAACACAATGCTGCGGCCCCAAGATCCACAGCGACCGCGTGGCTCCTCCCCTCCCCTCCAGCCTTCACGGCCGAACAGCCCACGGCCATAGCAACTGATACTCCCTGTGCTGCCGAGGTCGCCCCGCTCATAGTGACACAAAGCCCCCGCCCCCTTAGCCTTCACTGCGGCGGGAAGCAGCTGGGAATTGTGGCCATTGCTCCGAAGCTGCCACCCAGCGAATAGAGAGGACACTTTCGCGGAGATAGCAACCTCTGCCCGGGTGCTGCTGCAGTTGGAAGCCGCCGCCCCGTGATTAGGGACACACCGCTGCGGCCCCCAAGATCCACAGTGATCACGTGGCTCCTCCCCTCTAGCCTTCACTGCCTCTGCGACCCGCGGCCATAATTCCCATAGCAACCACCACGGCTTGCGAGGCTGAGGTCGCCCGCGCATAGTGTCACAAAGCCCCCGCCCCTTAGGCTGAGACCTGCTGGGAGCCTGGCCACAGCAACCCCCACCCCTGGGTGCTTCTGCGGTGACTCCAAAGTTACCGCCCTGCGAATTGAGAGGACACCTTCGCGGCCATAGCAACCGACCCCCGGGAGCTAGTGCGGTTGGAAGCCGCTGCCAGCCCCTCGAATAGGAACACACCACTGCGACCGCTGAGATCTGCAGCGACTGAGAGGCCCTCCCCCGCAGTCACTACGAGCCCTGCTCCCTTGCTCCCCTCTCACAGCAGATCGTTGTTGCTGGACTGGACTGCAATTATATATACATATAAGAATAATAATATTTTCGAGATTTTTTTGTTTGTTTGTTTGTTTGTGAATATCCTTTTCTTGGAGGC
>CAUYON010120753.1:0-18113 GCA_963573935.1 Arctocebus calabarensis
GAGGGAGGGGAGGGGGGAGGATCAGTGGAGGGAGGGTAAATAGTGGGGCCACACCTATGGTGCATCTTAGACAGGTTCAGACAAAACTTACTAAATGCAGAATACAAATGTCTTCATACAATAACTAAGAAAATGACATGATGGTTATGTCAAACAATTTGATGAAAATGTTTCAGATTGTATATGAAACCAGCCATTGTACCCCTTGATTTCACTAATGTACTCAGCTGTGATTCAACAATAAAAAAAACAAATAAAAAAACACAAAGATAAAATGTACCAATTGGCTATTTATACTTTCTTAGGAACTGTATCCCCTCCCTGAGGACATGAGCCCAGGATTACCCATATGCTGGCAAAGAGGGGAAAGACTGGAAGGAAAAAGGGCCAAAATAACTATCCTACCACACTCACAGTAAATTCTTCATTGTTGTAGTAACAAATTTAGAAAATTGGCTGCAGACTTGGATGTTTTCATTGAAGCATCCTTTGAAATCTAAGATTCTATAATTTCATCAATGTTAGAGGAAACCAGTTGGTTTGCGCTGTCAGACAGAACAGGCAAAGCAATAGGGCAGCCTAGTGGGCAGCTGGTCAGACATGGAGAGAAAGGACTCTGGGCCTCTGGCTCTTGAGCTCTGAGAGGGCTTGGAAAGATTCTTAAGAAATAGTACTGATCCAAACTGATACCTGACTGCTGAGTCTGCCTTCTCTCTCGAAACCTCTGACTGTTAAAGGGGATTTTCACTTCCCTGCCTGGCTAAAGCTGGCTGTTCTTTACCCCCAAATTCTGTGCTGGTTGTGGTTGACAGGATGCCTCCATCCTTGCTGACCCTCATTCTTCTGCCTTGGGGTCAGGGTTATGATGCATCC
Organism: Arctocebus calabarensis; assembly: GCA_963573935.1. NCBI lineage: Eukaryota > Metazoa > Chordata > Mammalia > Primates > Lorisidae > Arctocebus > Arctocebus calabarensis. The sequence goes on from CAUYON010120753.1 coordinate 874, forward strand.
TGGTGGGCTCTGAAATTTTACAGAATCCCATTATCGAAGAATGTTTATCACTGTTGGTTGTTCAGAGTTCTGTGCTAATGTTTCAGGTGCAGTAAAACTCAAGGGGCCTCCATCACGTTGCAGAGGTGGAGTCAAGTGCGTGATCCAGCACAGCATGTCCCAAACACGCTCTGGGTGATTGCTCCAAGGAGTTTGGAGAAGAAACAGCGTGAAGCAGAGCTATCAAGTGCTGAGTCAAAAAGGCGTGCACTTGTGACACTTGAATTGCAGCTGTTTTTAAGAACTCCACCTAAAAATAGTTCAGGCTCAATCTGCAGAAAATCTGACCTTAGTGGATATGCTTGAGTTCAAGAAAGATGAGTTATTCTTAGACTTTATAAGCAACTGTGAAGGAAGTTGCAATCTCAGTGACATCAGTGATTAATACTAATAACATCTATCTCCCAGACATATGCTTTGAAGATTAAATGAGACCATATAGGGGAAAGAACATTGATTGCCATTCAGATATTCATTAGTATTGTTCATTATTATGCTGAATTCAAGAGGTATAACAGGTGCTTTTATATTTCGATATGACTACTAAATCCAGACAGAGGCCCTCCCCTCACACCCACCAAAAAGGATCACTCTGGTGTTAGAATCAGATTCTGAAAGCCTCAGAATATCAAAGCACTCACTTTGAAATTGCTATTTAAGATGAATGTTTTATCTATTATGTTGTGTTTGAAACTGATTGAATCAGAAAAGTACTTTGATGTTGTAAATACACATCAGCTCATCTACTTTTAAATTAATCATAATATTTAGGCATCTTCAGAGAAATTTCTCATATTCATAAAACAAGGCAGTTGTTATTTATTTTCTGATACTGTAATGTGTTTTGGGAACTCTCTATCTGACTTGTAGAAAAGGAATAAAAGCTAGTTTCATGAAACTCCATTGTCAAAATAATGAACGTTTTAAAAATACACTGACTCACAGCCCGCCCAACTCTCTCCCTCAGGCTGTGGAGAGTGTGTCCCCAGTGAGCCTCAGAAGGAAGGAAACTCTTTCTTCACCCCACTTCCTGCACCTCCTTTGGATCTGGGCTTGCAGCCAGGCTGAACAGAGAAGGCAGAACTGTTAAAAGGTTAACTGCCAACATGGTCTTCTCAGCATCTCTCAAAGGCACTTAGGAAATAGTGGTAGGGAGCTGAGTAGCTGCGGAGAGCACCCAGAGGGTAGACTTGAGCTTGTTATCCCGTGTATTACATATTCAAATTGGTCTGAATTCCGGGCACCCAAGGGGACATCAGCTGCGGTGGGAAGCAGCATGCTGGGTGTGGGGAGGGGCAAGGGGGTGAGGAAGTGGGTCTGGCACTAAAAATGTGCAGCCGAAACTTCCCCATGGCAGATAAGCCCCACAGTCATGAATTCGGCAATAAGGGGAGAGCTGTGAGTCTAAAAAATAAGGTTGAATTTCCAAGTCATAGATGATAATCCCTTCCAATATATTGCAAATTCTATTTTGCGTTAGCACTGCTGACTTCCTTTTCTTGAATCCCTCCTAACGGGCTTTTAGAAATTCTGCTATGGCAAGGTAAGTTAACCCATACCCACCCTACCCTCTAGACTAAAAACCCCAGGAATTATGAGTAAATGTCTGTGACATTTTGGTTAAATGGAGTTGGTGGGGGGAACTTTTGAGTATTAGTAGCTTCAGACATAACCTTTGGTTGTCTTCACTAATGTGGTTTGAGAGGATTCAAGGCTGTGTTGGAAACTGTGGGCCGAGGCAGGGGAATTTGGAAAACATGAAATTGTTTATTAGCCTCATATGTTTGTGACCTTTCAATGGCACAAAATAAAAAGAAATCAGCATTTGATAAACCATACGTTTCAATGATAGAACTGCAGGGGTGGGGAATATTGTTTTTTTGTAATAGCATTCATTACTGAATACTTATAACAGATAATATAAATTTGCCCTTGAAGTCAAAAGGCCGCACTTAAGGATCCAGAAGCCCACATATGTCCTTAAGGCTGCAGGTTTTCCACCTGTGAATAGATAGAATATAAAAATATAGATAATAGTGAATATAATCTGCTTAAAACACACTGTGAGAGCCAGGTGCCGGTGGCTCATGCCTATAATCCTAGCACTTTAGGAGGTTGAGACAGATGGATTGTTTGAGTTCAGAAGTTTGAGACCAGCTTAAGCAAGAAAGAGTGATACTTCTTTCTCAATCTCTACTATAAATAGAAAAAAAACTAGCCCGGCATTATGGTGGATGCCTGTAGTCCCAGCTACTTAGAAGGCTGAGGCAAGAGAATTACTTGAGCCCAAGAGTTTGAGGTTACTGTGAGCTGTGATGCCATAGCACTCTCCCTAAGGCAATAGATTAAGACTCTGTCTCAAAATAAAAAAAATAATAAAAAAAACACCATAGGGTTTTAAATTATTATCAAGTTTGCCATTTCAGCCAGGAATATGTGACAGAATTTAGATGTGTTGCCAGACATGAGGAGTTAATAACAGAAGGATGGGCTTGAATTGGGAGGAGGTGAGACTTAGAGAATGATATGGAGCAGAGCCTTGGAGGAGATGGGTTGGACTCGGCACAGCATTGCCCGGGTGGTATGAAAGCAGAACACAGAGATGGGCTGGGTGACACAGGTATGGGCAATGAGTTCGCACCCCGGAGAATTTCAGAGCAAGTGATATTGTAAGGAGTCTAGCCAGTGTTGTCTGATAGAGATATGGAGTTTAAAATGTTCTCCTAGCTACTTTTCAAAAAAATTAAAAATAGGTAAAACAAATTATAATAAGGTATTAATTTCACCCAACATATCCAGAAGATTATCACATCACAATGGCACTGATACACTTCAGGTGCTCAGTAGCCATAGGTGGCCACCATATTGGGCAGCACAGAAATCATCCAGGCCACTGACATCGGAGACGTCTGTCAGAGGAAGACGCGCAGCACGGCTGGATGGAAATGCATGTGCTACCCGATAATCTGCAGAAGAGAAAATGGAAGTGGTTAGGTAATTCCTAAAAAAACTTCCACCTGTCTTGTAACAAAAACTATGAAAATTAAAATGTCATAAGATACCATTTCTCACCTGTTAAAATAGCTAAGGTTGAAGAGAACTGCAGTTGTTTGAAGGTGTGTTAAAACTCATGTGATGCTGTTATAGTGTAAATTGGTATAACTCTTTCACAAAACAGCTTCACACTTTATGTCCAGAGATATGAATCTTTCAACTTCCAAGGTTCTACAAAATATTGTTTTTTGTAATAACACTCATTACTGAATACTTGTAACAGATGATATGCTTAACACTTCATGTATTTTAAGTCTTTTAATCCCTGTGACAACCCTAGGAAGTACATGTAGATGTTATTATCCAGTTTTAACACTACAAAAATAAATCAAAGTATGAAAAACATTTATGCATCATTATGGTATCAATAGCATTTTTTTTTTTGAGACAGAGCCTCAAGCTCTCACCCTGGGTAGAGTGCCATGGCATCACAGCTCACAGCAACCTCCAATTCCTGGGCTCAAGCGAGGCTCTTGCCTCCGCCTCCCAAGTAGCTGGGACTACAGGCACCTGCCACAACGCCCGGCCATTTTTGGTTGCAGCCATCATTGTTGTTTGGTGGGCCCTGGGGCTGGATTCGAACCCACCAACTCAGGTGTACGTGGCTGGTGCCTTAGCCCGTTGAGCCACAGGCGCCGAGCCACAATAGTATTTTTAAAAGACTGACAAAAAATAGAAGCTCCCCCCAAACCGCAAACTTGGAAAAACTAATATTTCAGAATCAGGGAATGGTTAATTAAGTGAAATTATTTAATAGAATAGATGTAATATGTGAAGATGTGGGAAAATGCATCTCTTAGTCCACTACTGCCTCAGTGAAGCCACATAACAAACACTCAATCTGGTGACACATGACAAGCATCTACTTCTTAGGGTTCTTAGGGTTCGTGGGTTAGCTGGAAAGTAGCTCTGCTCTTGGCTTCAGGTAAGCTGACCGTGGTTGCAGGCTGCAGATCTGAGCTCAGCTGTGTTGTGCTGCATTTATTTTGACACTCAGGTCAGAGGAGCATCTGCTCCCAGGGACAACCTCTGGTTCTGGCAGACTCCTAGAGGGCAAGAGGGCAAGTGTAAACACACAGCACATGGCTTGTGTCATGCCAACTTCTTATTGGCCACAGCAAGTCACACTGTCCAGCCTAGTGTCAAAGTGTGGAGAAGTACCCGCTGCCTGCCATGAGAAGGTGGCAAGAATGTATTACTTCCAACTTTCTCACACGGGGATAAAAACTGGCAGCAATCATTCAAATGACCGCAGTCTGCAGTTTATCACGATTATCCACATCCCTCCCACGTATGCTCCCTTCCGTGTCAATATCCCCCAAATCTCATCCCCTGATGACATGAGGCTGGAAAGACAGCATCTGAAATTTTATGTCAACTCCAGATGTGATTCCTCTTAGTCTAGAGACATTTGAACTAAAAAGACAAATTATTTCCTCCTCCCACACCCAATGTACAATAGTAGAACAGAAACAAGATAACCCCAGTAAACACCCCCTTAAATAAAGCAAGAGTGAGATACATAGAGCAGTCCTTGGTTTATAGCAATTATGAAATCCTGGTGGGTAAATGTTGGTAGGTTTCCTCACCTTGAGGGAAGGGAATGTTCTTGGCTGAGACCCCATTATGGTTCTTTGGGTATAGCTCTCCAAACTCTAACTCCCCCCCCCCCCCCGCCCCATGGCTCTTGGATCCATTCTTTGGGAAGTCTTTTGACAAAAACACTCCCAGCCCCTTCTAAAAACAGCACTAGGGAATGCCAGAAATGCCCTACTCCCTATCTGGTGGGTTTTTTCCACTTCTTTGAGATTGTGAATTGTGCTGCTGCTATAAACATTCGAATGCAAATGTCCTCATGGTAAAATGTCTTTTTTCCTTTTGGGTAGATACCTAGTAATGGGACTGAAGGATCAAATGGTAGGCCCACTTTTAGTTCTTTCAGAAATTTCCATACTTCTTTCTATAAAGGCTGTACTAGTTTCCAGTCCACCAACAGTGCATGAGTGTGCTCTTCTCTCTGCACCCACACAGCATCTGCTGCTTTGGACCTTTGGTGTGAGTCATTCTCACTGGGGTCAGGTAATATCTCAAAGGGTTTTAATCTGCATCTCTCTGATAATTAGGGATGATGAGCATTTTTTCATGTGTTTGTTGACCAGCTCATCTGTGTTCATGAGAAAAGTTTCTGTTAATCTCTCTTGCCCAGTTCTGAATAGAGTTGTTTGCTCTTTTCTTGTTGATTTGCTTGAGATCTTTGTAGATTCTGGTTATTAGCCCTTTGGTGGATTCATAGAAGATAAATATCGTCTCCCATTCTGAAGATTGTTTCTTTGCTTCATTGATTGTATACTTAGGTGCAGACACTTTTCAATTGGAACAGGTCCCAGTTACTTATTTTTGTTGTTGCTGCAATTGCCAGTGGGGGGGTCTACTTCATAAATTCTTTCCCTAGGCTGTTAAGATTAAGAGCTTTTCCCCTCATTTCCCGGACTTCTAGCTGGGACTACAGGCATATGCGACCATGCCCAGCTAATCAAATTTGTTTTTTGTGTGTAGAGTATAGGATTCTGCTATCTTGCCCAGGCAGATCTCAAAGCCGTGGCCACAGTGATCCTCTTACTTCAGCCTCTCAAAGTACTGGGATTATGGATGTGAGCCACTGTGGCCAGATTAGAGGTAATTTTTTATATCTCAAAGAGTCATGACAACTTTTAGTCTAAGCTGACAGAAATTTTTTTGATATAAATTAATTTTTATTTTCTGCAAATGCCAGGATTTCTGGGCCCTGTTCATTCACTCTCCATTCTCTTTGCAAGACAGCCCTATTTTCCTCTGAACCTATCTCTTATCATAACTTTTAAAGTGCAATTTGTAAAAACCCACGGACCCTATCAGCTTTGTGCACTGAACCTGCTTGGCTATCATCTCAACTTTATCAGGTTCCTTTTTAAGGTTGGTTTTTTGTTGAAAGTAACAATTATAACAAATGTTTCACTGGTATGTAAGATGGACTAACATTTTTCCAGCCTTCTATAACTATATCACTATTGCCTAATTCTTAGTCCCAAAGCTGATGGCACATGTTTTAGAATTTCTCATGGTCATCTCACTTCCACCATGTTCAGATATTGCTATCTTAATACTATAAAACAAACAACCACTCAATCTCTGAGGCATGCAGCAGTAAGCACCAGTTTCTGTTTGTGTGGTTGTCTGGTCTGGGCAATCTGCTGAGCTTAGCTCCTGACCTTGAGTTGAGTGTGGGTTTGCTTTGTGTGTGACCATTGTGCAGCCCTGGCTGTATGAGTTCTTCTCACAGTGGACAATCCCCACTGCAGGAAAACAAGTCTAACCACACTGCACATCCCAAGCCTTTGCTTGTATCATGTTAATCATGTCTTTTTATTCTGTATTTTTAATGCTGTGACACCTTGAGGCATTGCTGACCATGGAGGATGACTATTCCAGGGTGAATTAATTCCAAGAGATAACAAACAACTCACTTAGGAGTTGTCCTTTATATGTGCAGACCAACCAACCCAAAAACCACACCCTCAACCACCTCCACTCTGGGCCAGCATTCTCCTGCCTGAATCAAGCCAGGACGAGGGACCAGACAACTAGGAATGGTCCCTGTACCACAGAGCCCAGTGAAATTATTCAAACTAGCCAATCCTAAAGCTCCATACCCATTTCTACCCATGGAACCACAGTAGCTGTGCTTGCCCACATTTCCTTCTTGCTCCCTCTGCCCATGGCCAACCCTGAGACTTCCCACCTGGGCCCTACCTGGTGGTGAGATGTGTCCCTTTCTCTTGGGAACTGTGAGGATAACGAATTATCCATTTACTGCCAGGCGTTCTTGATCTGTTTGCTTTGCTATATCCAAGGTACTTGTCTACTAATATTCTTTTGACCAATTTAAGTCACTTGATCAATCCCAAAGTCATTGTAGGCAATTATGCTTTGCTAACTAGCTTGGCAAGAGTGAAAGCAAATTTCTATTAGAAGGAAAAAGAATTAGTATACTCTGTTCACCAGAGTGGCAAGAGAGTGGACATACAATTCTATTAGAGGGGAGTGAAGAATTGAGAGCAATAATTTAATATGCCACACTGTATATGTATAGATGCACATATATTATACTAGATAAAAAATTGAGATATGCAGCATGATTTCAAATATGTAAAAGAGAATCTCTACAGAGAAAGAAGGCTTGAAGAAAAGACATTAAAATGTTAATAAGGTGTATCTTTGGGCGTGGAGACTGTGAATAATTAAAATTGTACTTTCTTCTATTTTATAAATTGTCTTTCATAAGAATATATTCATGGTTTGGAGCCTGTAGCTCAGGGGCTAGGGCGCCAGCCACATGCACCCACGCAGAGCTGGTGGGTTTGTATCCAGCCTGGCCCTACCAAATAACAATGACAACTACAACAACAAAAACAACAACAAAAAACAGCTGTGCATTGTGGCGGGCGCCTGTAGTCCCAGCTACTTGGGAGGCTGAGGGAAGAGACTCGCTTAAGCCCAAGAGTTTGAGGTTGCTGTGAGTTGTGACGCCACGGCACTCTACCGAGGGCGACAAAGTGAGACTCAGTCTCTCTCTCTATATATATTCGTCTCACAAGTCATAATTTTAAAATGTACTGTTTTAACTAAAAGCTGAATCTTTTAAGTATTACACTAAATTGTTTGAATATTTTCTGCTTAAGATCAGTAATGGTTATAAAAGCACAAGCAAAGAGGACTCACTCCTGGTTCCACCTGGGGGAACAGAAAGTCTCCAGGGCCGCTAACTATGCAACAGGGGTTGTCCTCTTTTTATCTCTGCTATTTAAAATCTGGTCCACAGATCTCCAGCATGGGTGTCACCTGGGAGCTTGTTAGAACTTCTCTCAGTTCTCTTGCTAGAGCTACAGAGTCAGAATCTGCATTCTAAGAGGACTCTCTAGGTGGTTTGTGTACACATTAAAATTCGAGGTGCATGGTTAATTCCACACTGTTACAGAATATCATTTAAAGTGGACACATTTTTGCTTCATGATTCAAAATAGTTGGTAGGAATTTTTATGACAAAATGCCAAACAGGTAGATAGACAGGAATAGACAGCTAAACAGATTGGCTGACCTAATGACCAAGAACCAACAATTTTTACACAATAAACAATAATTATTCAGCCTATAGTGTTTATTGATTCCCAGTCTGATGTGGGCAACTGTTCTGGATAGAATGGCATTTCAATAAGAAATGGAAACACAGAATTATAATTCTGGGAGGTGTTAGCACAGTTCCCACTGTATAATAAGGATGCTGTAATAAATTGCCACAAACTTGGTGGCTTAATACCACAGAATTTTATTACCTTATAGTTCTGGAGGTAAAAATTCAGAAAAGAGTCTCACTGAGCTAAAATCAAGGTATCAGATCAGCTGCATTCTTTCTGGAGGCTTTAGGGGAGTATCTCTTTTTCTTCCCACTTCCAGCTTCTGCTGACAGCCCCAGTTCCTGGTCTCCTGCTGTCTTCAAAGCCAGCAGTGTCTGGGGAGATGTTTTTCCTGCTATATCCCTCTGACACTGACTCTCCTCTGCCTCTTGATTCCAGTTTGAATCTGCTACATTGGGCTCACACAGATAAACCAGAATAATCTCAGGCCAGCTGAGTAGCAACTTCAATTCCATCTGTTACTGTGATTCCCCTTTGCCTTCTCATGTTCCAGCGATCAGGACGTGGACACCTTCGGGAGATCATTATTCTGCCTACCACATCCATTTCTATGGTCACATAAATCTATGAGTAATATTCCCTTCTTGGAGTTTTGCAATGCACATCAGCCACAGTAAATACTGAGAAATTTTGGAGTCAAGAAGCCTCTGCACATTTCATGAAGCTGAACTAGAGAAATATGGAGAAATTTACAGAAAATGAAAGAACTGGTTTCTGCCCTAAAGGAATTGAGGAAAGCTTTTTATTTTTTAAATCAGGGATTGCAAATTAATACTGAATTCATTAGTGCTGGGGGTTTGCAGGGCAGAAGAGCAAATGAAAACATCTGTAGAAATCAGAAGCCCTAATTACCAGGCAGTGTTGAGTCCAGTGGTAGATGTGGGAGGCTATGCATATTTCCATCTCACTATTGACATATTGTGGCATTATGAATAATTTCTAAAAAACCTGTCAGGGTCACTTCCTTAATCTCCACGATGCTGTATCTCATATATAAAATTGGGTTAACATTATCCCTTTCATCCAGTACCATTATGGGGATTTAATTAATGTTAAAATGCTCTTTGGCATTCATATGCAGAAATTTTTGTGCCAAATATTATGATGATAATGAGGGCTAGCTCACTAATATCTCATTTCATGTGCAACTGTTTTCATTAATTTACTGCACTAATCACCAGTGGCTACATACAATAGTATCCCTATAGTCAGAACAGTCAGCTTCTTTCATCTCTCAGATAGCTCATGTTGCAACCAAGAAATATAAACTAGAGAAGGCTGAGTCTTATTAAAAAAATTCCCAGAAGGCATTAGTGCTATGTGGTGAGCATAATGATTGCTTACAATAAAAAAGCCTTGAAAGGTCTTACTTGTTCTAAGATTATTCATGCAGCAATTATGCTATTGATGTCAATCTGTTTTTATGATAATATATTATAAACTATTCTGAACCCACTCAACAATGCACAGTGTAATGCTTGCAAGTCTTCCTCAGGACCTCTCTTGCTAAAACACCTTACTCACTTCCTTGCATAGAAAAAGCCAAGGAATATAGGAAGCTTAAAAAAGAGATAAGTGCAGAGCATTTGAAATTGAAAAGGAATGGAAATGTATAATTTTAAAGTGAAGAATCACAAAAGAGAGAACTTGTTGGGTAGGTACGCTGACTCCAATAGTGTTGTTACATATTTCAGTACAAACGCTATCCACCCGAGCCCCTGAATTGTATGTATGATACAAACGGAAGGGGATCCGGTATTAACTTTGTAATTCACCAAGAGCAAAGGGGCAGTTCCAACTTAAATTTGGGACATCTTAAGTGTGTTCATCTTAAATTCAGCTTTGGATTGCCATAGGTTTGGGGGTAATTATTCATATTTCAACTGAGTACTACTATTTAGCTTCCTAAGGGTCTTGTTTTTGTAGAGTAGGTTACATATTAACATAATTCACTTTAAAATTGGTATTGTGTTGTTTTACCTGGAAATCTATGTAGTATATGTAAAGAAGGTACAAACACTTATTAAAAGAAGATGTGCTCCCCGATCTTAGTGGGCTTACATCTCACTCTTGTTTTACTGTATCAAGTTTTGTTATATCCTTAAATTGAGGTTATAGTCATATGGACAGAGAAAAACGCACTACTGACATATCCACATGATGCTGTCATCCACGTTCACAGCAAAAATGTGTTGGGTGTTGTGTGAAAGGTGCTTTCATCTTCAATAGCACTAATTTTTTTCTTATTTATTTCCTTATTTATATTCCATTTGCCTTGTGGGAGCAAATACTTTGGAGAGGGGAAAATAAAAGTTTGGCTGAAGCTAACAAAAGCAAGCATGAAGATTAACATCTTTATCTTCTGGATTATAGAAAGACATAATGTAAATTAAAATTTAAATATAACTAGGTAAGTCAGAACAAAGATGTGGCTAGCGAAAAATAAAATAAAGCTCCTTGTGAGGTCACACTTAGGAGGCACCCACCCCTTCGCACACACAAGCACTTGCTCGGGTTAAATAGTGTATACACTCACTTCCAGGTCACACATGTTTGGTTCTATATTTTATAGCAGTCGATGATACCAGGGAAAATAGGCAATGGGTTGAATGTACACAGCTGAAGTATGCTTATGAAGTGACTATTGTTCTCTGAATTGGGCTGTTCAAAGAATAGAATTTTAAAATCTGCTTCTCTCTGTTATTTTCAGGAAGGAGGAGAGTGGTGTAGCTGATCATGTGAAAATATCAGATGATACAACATAATTCTCTTTTTAGCTCTGAAATGCAACCATGGGGATTTCAAAACAAAACCCAACATGTTTTGTTAGAGATGCCACAACTAGTCACGGCGGGCTGGTACTGCAGAAAGCTGAAAATCACAGCATAGTGAGTTACCATGGAGAGCAAAGTGCTAGGGAGAAGGCCTCATTAAGTCATTGGCAGCTGGCTGGTCTGTTCTAACTGTGGGCAAGTTGTGTATGCTCACAGGTCTGAAACAGCAGCATCTATTGAAGCCATCCACCATCAGTTACTATGGGGGAGAGTGGCTCTCAAGTTTGAATGCTCGCTTGTCCGGGTGCTTTGGAGAGGTGGAAGGAACTGGCTTTGTGATCCTGAGATAATTATTTCCCCATTCTCAGTCTGTTTCCTCTCAATATACTGGTAATGTGGATTAGATTAGATGCCCTTCAAAGTCCATTCCAGGATCTAAAGTTTAAGCAGGATTGTTATGTGCTCTTTAAACCTCATATTTGTAAGCATGTGATTCTTTCTTTCTTTTTTTTTTAACCCGTCTTTAGCTGGGAGCTCAATTGCTTTAAGATCCTATTTTGAGGCTTGGCGCCTGTGGCTCAATGGGCTAAGGCACCAACCACGTTAGCTGGCAGGTTCGAATCCAGCCCGGGCCCGCTAAACAACAATGACGGCTACAACCAAAAAATTGCTGGGCGTTGTGGTGGGTGCCTATAGTCCAAGTTACTTGGGAGGCAGAGACAAGAGACTCACTTGAGCCCAGGAATTGGAGGTTGCTGGGAGCTGTGATGCCACAGCACTATCCAGGGTGACAGCTTGAGGCTCTGTCTCAAAAAAAAAAAAATGCTATTTCGACAATAGCAGAGAGAGGAAAAACGCCAATCTAAACCAATAAGAAAACAAATAATAAACAATTAATTTTGTCACTTCCATTTTCTTTTGGTTGAGAAGTTAGTCTTCTGCTGTAATTACCCAGGATTTAAACTTAGCTGATTCAAAATTCAAGCTTTTGGGTTCTACCTCTTTCTTCCTTTATCTTCCATCATGGGCCTCCTGGCCCTTCTGCTTGTGCTGCTTCACGCTTTATGATGGATTCTGAGTACAGGGGGAGTTCATATAGTCTCACAGCCAGAGACCTGAGATTCTGGCCTGGGATGGCCTCTGCCTGAGTGCCTCATCCTGCTTGTCTGGCCCTCCTTCTGCTGCGCCCTGGCGTCTGACGGTGATGCCCTTGGCGGGAGCTGTGCCGTCTGCTCTTGAAGGCCTGCACTCTGTGTCCTGCTCATCCTGTTCTCCAGCCTCTCCAGCTCTTCTTCTTCTGAAGTATGCAGGAGCTGCTGACCAGGAAAGCCAGGAACACTCAGGCTCTACTCTTAAGTGTACAATAGTTTAATTTCTACTCCCTCAATCTGTCTTATGATGCCTCAGGGCACGGAGCAAGCCCATTAATGTTTTTTTTTTTTCTTCATATAATATAGACTCTTCTGTCCTCAGATCCTCAAAGCTACTTAGGGGTTTGCATTTTGCACCAAGTGTCTCAATTCTGGGAGAGAGACAATTCTCTGCCTTTCTTTCATGCCTCCCTGATGTCTGAGAGGAATGCTTCATCTTTTTTGGTGGGATATCATATCCATATCATATTACATATCCTGTCTTCCTACGTCTTATGCTAAACATTTTGTCCTAAAATCTTCTACTTACTATTATTTTGAAGTTAGTAAAAGTATTTTTCTCCCTCTTAAACAAAGTTTAGCTCTTGCAAACTTTTAACAGAAATAAAAGACCTGACTTCTTTGTATTCAAAATGAGTACCATTAGCTTATTTAAGAAATTAGAAGCTGAATACTATTTTCTTTCCTGCTGTTAAGCAGGATATTCTAAGACTTTTATGAACAGAGAAACAATGGGTAGCAAGAACTAACAAGAATAGCAAAGATATAAAAGAAATCAATGATACCATTAACCTATGGGATCTAATTAACATTCATAGAACACTCCGCTCAACAACGGTGAATCCCACAACAGTGAATACAACTTCTTTTCAAGTGCTCATGGAAGATGTGCAAAGATAAATTATATCTTGACAAATTTAAAATAATTTAAATCATATAAAACTCAGTAACAGAAAACATAACAAGTAAATCTCCAAACATTTGGAATCTAATATACTTCTAAATACTTGATGGGTGCTACAGTTTGTATCCCCCTAAAATTTGTATGCTTAAGCCTAACTGTCAGGGTGATGGTATTTGAAGATGAAGATTTGGGAGGTGATTAGTTCATGACAGTGGAGCCATCATGAATGGTGTTAGTGTTTTTGTGAGAAGAAACAGAAGACTTGGTACTCTCTGTCTACTTTTTGCTGTGTGATAATACGATGAGAAGATTGACATCTGAAAACAGGAAGCTGGCCCTCACGAGCCCCTGGATTGACTGGCACTGACCTTGGATTTCCTAGCTTTTAGGACTTTGTGAATTAAATGTTTGCAGTTTGAGTTACCCAGTCTATGGTATGTTTGTCATTGCAGCCCAAACCAACTGAGACAAGGGGTCAAGGAGGAAGTATTAAGGAAAACCTAAAAAACCACATTGAGCTGAATGAAAACAAAATGGAATATATCAAAATAGGGGGGACATAGCCAAGGCAATAGCACCAATGACCGCACTAGAAGTCTTAAGTGATAAATAATCCAAGATCTCATTTGAAGAACTTCCTAAAAGAGTAGCATAAAGAAGGAGAAAAACAACAAACAAGAGCAGGAATCAAGAAGATTGAAAACAGAAACACAATAGAAAAATCAGTGAAATGAAGAGCAGGTGAGAAGACCAATAAAATTGGTAGTAGGGAAATATTAACTTTATAAAATGAACTGAGACATTTTCCTTCCTCTTCTCTTTTCTAGAGGAAATTGTGTAGAATAGGTTTTTAATTTTTTAAACATTTTGTAGAATTCTCCCACAAAACCACCTGGGCCTGGAAATTTATGCTTTGTAAAGTTTATAATTAGAAATTCAATTTCTTTAATATTTATATGGCTATTTGTGTTATCTGCATCATATTAGGTGAGTTGTGTAGCTTGTGCTATATGAGAAATTGCTCTGTTGTCCAAATTGCCAGGTGCTTTCAGCTGAGGTACATTTGCTCATTGCATAAAGATATAGTGAGGATTGCCAAGGAAGAAGGGCATTTTTTTGAGACAGAGTTTCACTATGTTGCCCTTGGTAGAGTGCTGTGGCATCACAGCTCACAGCAACCTCAAACTCTTAGGCATAAGCTATTCTCTTGCCTCAGCCTCCCAAGTAGCTGGGATTATAGGTGCCCGCCATAATGCCCAGCTATTTTTTTGTTGCAATTGTCATTGTTGTTTAGCAGGCCCAGCTGGGTTCGAGACTGCCAGCCTTGGTGTATGTGGTTGGTGCCCTAACCACCGAGTTATGGGTGCCAAGCCAGAAGAAGGGAATGTTTAATCTGATAGACTTCTTGCTAAGAGAATGGGAGAAGCTGCCTCAAATACATTTCTCCAACTAAAGGAAAACATGGGCTTTGAAAGGAGGGGCCAAGTGTTTTGTGGCAGGTCCTGGTGAAACTACTAAGGAGCTATGTGCATTGGGAGCAGATTGTGGGGATGGTGAGTTTTGGCATCCGAAAGTATGCCTAGGAGCCTTTAGAATCTCAGCTCCTTTGTCTTGCAGAAAATCCACCATTTCTGTGAAACAACTCAAAGTGTCAAGTATTTAGTTAAGGGAGAGGATTATAAAAAACATACAAGGGGAATGTCACAGAAATTTCTTCATGGAGGTGGTTGTAAGTCTCTCTTTTTTAGTTCATTCCTCTATCATGGAGAATCGGGATGTTGATTTATCTGGCTGCTTGCTACTGAATGGGATGTAGTTTAGGTATGAGTAAGAAAATGTTGCAGTTCTATCTGAAACTTTTTAGTACATATTGTTGAGTTGCTACCCTCTCCCCACCAAGATATAATGTATATCAACACAAGTACCTGTGCCCATCTGGGATTCCTCCCAGAAAATATTGGCCTATTATTCCTCAGATAGAATATTTGCCCTAAAATGTCCCTAGTCATTCTTAAAACTACTTAAAACAGTTTTAAGTACCTAATTTAGCAGGTTAGCAGAAGAGGCAATAGGTTGAGAGATCTTAACTAAAGAGTCATCTTGCCAAGCAAACAAGAATCCCCAAAAGGCAAACTAGACATACAGGGTACATGTTTTCAGATGTCTCAGGGAGCAGGGCTTGCACTGTAATTACCATTTGGTCAGTAACCACAGCATACTGAGTTTTGCATTGTCCCTGTTCTCTAATGCTGCTTCCATCATATACCGAGGGCTGTGGGTTCAAACCTGGCCCCGGCTGAACTGCATCAAAAATTAGCTGGGCACTGTGGCGGGCACATGTAGTCCCAGCTACTTGGGAGGCTGAGGCAAGAGAATCACTTGAGCCCAAGAGCTGGAAGTTGCTGTGAGCTGTGACTCCACAGCACTCTACCGGGGGCGATAGAGTGAGACTCTGTCTCCGCAAAAAAACAAACAAAAAAACAAAACCAAAAACCCTACCCCCCCCAAAAGAGCTCATTTAATCTAATCTCCCAGACCTTAGGATAGAGGTATCCTTTAATCCTTTAGACCTTAGAAACTGTTGCAAAAGAAACCTGCCATCAGAAGTATCCTTTAGCTACTCCGACCTTAGCACTTCTACCATCAACAGCAAATTTAAAGTAGGCAAAAATAAAATAGAGACAAAGAACTTAACAGACTCCACATTTCCATGCCACACACCAGTATAGGTAAATACTCAATAACAAGACAAATACAAGAAGTTTCAAACAAATGGAAGTTTTACCTAATAGGACTCAGAAGTGCCAAATCAAAATAATTTAATTAGTTCCCACTCTCACAAACAGTTGAGGGCTTATCCAAAATAAAACAAATGGAAATTCCTCCAGAATTCCCTAAATTGAGGGGGCATCCCTCATTGTGCAGTGCCCATCAAGAAATAAATGTCAACATCCAGAGTTCATTTCTTCTGAGACAATTAGAAGGTAATTATCAATATGTTGGAGGCCAGTAGCTGTGAAGCTGATGGGAGAGTCCAAAGCTGCCCTCTTGCAAATATGGTCAGGAAGCTGCTAAGAGAAGCTTTTGGTCTCTCCCCACTCTGCAGCCACTGAACCATGAGCAAGGCCATCCCAGGAGCCTCCCCATTGTTAAAACTGTAAGAAGGTTTCAGACTAGATCCAGTTTCTCATCACACAAATTTAAAATAAGAATTTCCAAGCAAGAAAGGAATTTTTACTACTATCAGGAGAGTGAGAGAACTACCTTAAATCTCTCTTCCCAATTGCTGGAGATTCTGGGCTTTTAAAGGAGGGGCACATGCCTTGGGGAAAGGGGTGGTTTAACTAATAAGGGGCTATGTGCTTTGGGGGCAGGTTGTAAGGGATGATGAATCTTGACTTCAGGAAGTCTTTCCAGGGGCTTTTAGAATCTCAGCTCCTTCATTTTGCAGAAAATTAATCCTTCTGGGAAATGCTGAATTGGGTATGAGGAAGGAAATGCTGACTCAAAAGTTAAGGGAGAGTCTTATAAAGAAAATTATGGGGACACTGAAATTTGTTCATAGAGCCAATTACAGATCCATTCATCTAAGTTTACAAATGCATGTATATAGCATTATCTGTAATGTTTCCTACATTTAAAGAAGGATTAACACCAGAATACAGAAGAATATAGAAGAGGAGGGAAAGCTTCCCAATTAATTTGTGAAGCTAGTATCAGTCTGATATGAAAACCAGACCAAGTACAAGAAAGAAACTACATACCATATTCATTGTGAATATAGATGTGTAAATTCTTTAAAAACACTTAAAATATAATTCAACTATATAAAAAAATTATACACCAGGAGTAAATGGAATTTATTCCTGGAATGCAAGGCTGGTTCAATATTCAAAAATCAATCAACATAAGCACATATGCTAAAGAAGAAGAACCACAGGGTCAGATCAATTGATGAAAAAAATCATGGGATAAAATTCAATTTTAATTCATGGTAAAAATTCTTAATAAAATCAGAGAACAAGAGAGAAAACCTCAATTTGATAAAGAGCGTGTATAAATAACCACAGTAACATCATGTCAATGG
>CAUYON010120757.1:0-33770 GCA_963573935.1 Arctocebus calabarensis
TAGTATTCCTTCTTTTTCTATATTTTGGAAGAGGTTTAGTAATATAGGTACTAGTTCTTCTTTAAAGGTTTGGTAGAATTCTGATGTGAAGCCATCTGGTCCCGGGCTTTTCTTTTTAGGGAGATTTTGTATAGTTGATGCCATTTTGGAACTTGATATAGACCTGTTCAACATTTCCACTGCATTCTGGCTAAGTCTTGGTAGGTGGTGTGCTTCCACATATTGGTCAATTTCCTTCAGATTTTCATATTTCTGAGAGTAAAGTTTCTTGTAATATTCATTAAGGATGTTTTGAACTTCTGAAGTGTCTGTTGTTATTTTGTCTTTAGCATTTCTGATTGATGAAATTAGAGATTTTACTCATTTTTTCCTGATTAGGTTAGCCAGGGGTTTATCTATTTTATAGACCTTTTCAAAAAACCAACTTTTTGATTTATTGATCTGTTCTAAATTCTTTTGTTTTCAATTTCATTTAATTCTGCTCTAATTTTGGTTATTTCCTTTTTTCTGCTGGGCTTGGGATTGGAATATTCTTCTTTCTCCAGTTGCTTGAGATGTCCCATTAAGTTGTTAACTTCCTCTCTTTCTGTTTTCTTGAGGAAGGCTTGCAGTGCTACTGCCTTTGCAGTATCCCAGAGGTTCTGATAATTTGTGTCTTGATTGTCATTTTGTTCCAAAAATTTGGTAATTTCCTTCTTAATCTCGTCTATGACCCAGCTATCCTTCAGCATAAGATTATTTAGCTTCCATGATTTTGTTTGAGTATGCAGATTCTTGTTGTTATTGAGTTCAACTTTTATTCCCTGGTGGTCGGAGAAGATGCAAGGAATAATTTCTATTCTTTTAAATTTGCTGAGATTAGACTTGTGACCTAAGATGTGATCCATTTTTGAGTATGTTCCATGGGGTGCTGAGAAGAAGGTGTATTCAATTTTATTAGGATGAAATGTTGTGTAGATGTGTGTTAAATCCAGTTGTTGAATGATTAAGTTTAAATCTAAAATTTCTTTACTTAGCTTCTTTTTGGAAGATCTATCCAAGACTGCTAAAGGAGTATTAAAATCTCCAACTACTATGGAGCTGTAGGAAATGACATTACTCATGTCTATTAGAGTTTTTCTTATAAATTGAGGCGCATTTTGGTTGGGTGCATAAATATTAATAATTGAAATCTCATCATATTGAGTGGTACCCTTAAGAAATATGAAATGTCCATATTTATCCTTCTTTACTTTGGTTAGTTTAAAGTCTATTGTATCTGCAAATAAGATTGCAACACCTGCTTTTTTGTGTTTTCCATTTGCCTGGAATATAGATGACCATCCCTTCACCTTGAGTCTAAGGTTATCTTTTGAGCTAAGGTGAGATTCTTGTATGTAGCAGATATCTGGCCTGAGTTTTTGTATCCAGTCAGCCAACCTATGCCTCTTTAGATTTAAACCATTCACATTAATTGAAAGTAATGATAAATCTTTAGAAAGTCCAGTGGACATTTTTAGTCCTTTCATTGTGGTGGGAGATGAAACTTGATAGATAGTTTCTGGGTGAGTTTACTTTTGTTGTGGAGGTTTGTGCTGGTCATTGTGGAGGATAGGTCTGAGAATATCCTGGAGAGCTGGGTTAGTTATAGCAAATTTCTTCAGCATGTGGATGTTGTTGAAGTATTTAATTTCTCCATCATAAATGAAGCTCAATTTAGCTGGATACAGGATCCTGGGTTGAAAGTTCTTTTGTTTTAGGAGGTTACAAGTCGATGACCATTCTCTTCTAGCTTGAAAGGTTTGATCAGAGAGGTCTGCAGTTATTCTAATTTTCTTCCCCTTGTAAGTAATGGATTTCTAACATCTGGCTGCTTTCAGAATTTCCTCTTTCATATTAAATTTCGTGAACTTAATTATGATGTGCCTGGAGGATGTCTTATTTGGGTTAGGTCAGGCTGGGGTTCTGAAACTGTCTGCTATCTGAATTTCAGAATCTCTTGCCATATCTGGGAAGTTCTCTTTCATAATCCCATAAAGAAGAAACTCTGTGCCTCGTGATGCCACTTCATCATTTTCAGGTATCCCTATAAGGCAAATATTGGTTTTCTTTGAGTTATCCCAGAACTGTCTGACAGAATGATCTGTTTTTGCCTTCCATTTCTCTATGTCTTTGAGCATTTGGGAGCGTTCGAAGTCTGTCTTCAGTTTCAGAAATTCTTTCTTCTGCTTGCTCCATTCCTACTGAGAAATACAGTAGAATTTGAGGGCTACAACTTCCTGTCTCAATGTGTCAAAATCTTTGGCCATTTTTTATTTGAACTCGTTCAGTTCTTGAGGCATCTTTTGGGTCTTTTGGATTACTGCTTGAAATTCTAATTCCATCTTTTCCTCCATTGAGCTCATCTTAGTTGCTATCCAGACTCTGAATTCAACTTCTGACATCTCAGCCATTTGCTTATGCAAGGGATATTGTGCTTCATCTACCTTGTCATTCCTTGGGGGAGTTGATCTACTCTGGTTATTTATATTGCCAGAGTTTCTCTGTTGATTCCGCCTCATGATTATTTTTCACTGTTACCTTTGACTGTCCTCAGAGTTGGGGTTATGTCTCTCCCAGATCAGACCCTGGCAGAATCACTCTGTTGTTACTGGATCTTTGTAGGGAGTGACCCTGTGTTTCTAATTATTTCTCAAACCCTGCAGGGTGGAGAGCTTAAATCCTCCTCAGCCTGCTTAGAAGACACTTTAAATTGCTAACTTGGGCTTAGCAGAAGCTTTCCTAGGAAAGCTGGGATCACTCCTTAAGTGGCTATCCACTTACTCAGTGTGCCAAAACTGGTCTCACCCTATGCCCCTGAGGGCTAAGGCTGAAAGGCGTCTCAGTCCCCGCCTTTATGCTGCTCAGTCACTAGATTACTCGCTCCTGCCCAATGTCTGTTCTGCGACCCTGAGGGTGGAGCTTGCCAGGGCAGTTCTCCCACAGTGGCTCCACACAGCCCACCACCAAACACTGGCAGCTCCGTCTGGCTTGGTGGCCCAGTCTGGAGCCCCAGACAACACTCAAAAACACCTGCACTACTGCTCAAGTTCTCTCAAGGCAGTTCAACTGAGTGCCAAGTCCAAAAGAAACCCAAACGGCTCACAGGCAAGGCCTTTCCAGCCTACAGTCCCACTGTTGCCCCACCCACAGCCGCTGACAGGATCAGACTGAATGAACAGACGCAACCACTTGCCCAATCTCCGCCGCTTTACCCTTCCTCAGGGTGTCCAGAAGCCTCACGCTGTCTCCCTGTGTCACCAAAGGGAAGTTTCTGGGCAGATCCTGCCTGGCAGAGATGCCTGAAGTCCTCTATCCCCAGCCTCACCATGCCCAGCCGCAAGGAAGCTGTTACTCGGCCGCCATCTTGCTCTATCCCCGCCATCCTCACTTGGTCTTATGAAACCTGTCTCGGCTATATCTTTTTGTGTCCAAATTTCCTTTTGTTATAAGGATATCAGAGCCTGCCCATGTGACCTTATTTGCCTTATAATTCTTTAAAAGTCCTGTCTTCAAGTATTAATCACATTCTGATGTTAGAACTTCAACGTATGGATTTTGGGAGGATCCATTTAAGCTCACAATAGGGGTCTAGCAGTACAATTGAGTACATTGTAAGGACTCATTAAAAAAATCAAGTTTACATTTTTCAGTATAGGAATGATTTGCATATTCAGTACTGTGAATGAAACAGTTCTTTCTAGTACACAATTATTATGATGTTATCTGCTGAAAGTAACTATCAATACTTTCAGTGAGATTAAAGTTTTTTAATGCTTGATTTAAAGTTTAGTTTTAATCTTTTGACAACATAATATTTATTTCTTTTCCCAGTTGACTGGGTTATACACAATTAAAGAAAGGGTACACAGTGATAGATGGCTTATATTAATTTAATCTCCTCTTCACGGTCACCCATTACTCTAAGCAAACAGTGTTATTGGCAAAACAGAGCTTAAGTTTGACTATATTGAGGTGATAATTGTTTGGTAAAAGACTAGATTCCTCCCCCCTCATAAGGTCTGAATCTCAAGCCTGTTAAGCCGGAAATTTGTCTTGAGAGACTGACTTTCACCTTTCTTTCACTAGGTCCTATAGTTAACACCAGAAATTCGCTAGTGTTGTTACCTGTTACCTGTGTGTAATAGCAGGTAGCAACAAAAAGTTGAGTTCAAACAGTTTACAGGGATAGAAAGTATAAATTTACCAGTAGAAATTACCATTACAAAGGTAATTTCCAAAGTGCTTTAGTGGATCTTCACCCCAAGGAGATGTCATCCTGGTAGTAGGTGTTTTATGGGGACTTGAGGCAGGAAAGATTGCCCTCTGCATGGGAGCGCCACCCACTCTTAAATTAATATCAGCCATTTATCACTCTGTACCCTTTCTTTAATTGTGTATAACCCTTGTGTATTGCAAGCCATATGTTACAAACTGATTCCCACACTTATATTAAAGGAACATGTAGCCTTTGCCTGACCCTGTGGGTATCTTGTAGTCAATTCCATTGTTCCATTGGGGCCAATAGGCCCTCCGCTATTCATTTATTTCCCTACTTGTTTCTTTTCATACTCAGCCAATGAAGTAAATTATAAGGCATATTAATCCAAATTAATTTTTTCTGACTACTGCCATTTCTGAGAAAGAGAAGAGTATTACTTTTAGAATTTCTTCTGAGAATTTATTGGTCTCTTAGGTAAAGGCCATGGGCATCCTGTATGGAGCTAGCTAAATTACGTTAATATGCTGCTATGTGGGTAAAGACTGTTATAAAATACTCTGATGGTTGGTTTATTTTACATGATAGAAATTTAGTGCCTTTTGGAGCTAAAGCCACTATTGTTAATATTAACTTTAAAAGCACTGTCAAACCAAGCTGAATGAGAACAAGGTGGCACAACAATAAGTTTTAAAAGTAATGTAATAACTAATATAATTAAACTATTATATTTTGCTTGATCCCTTGTTAAGTAGTTGAAATTAGGGAAGGGTAGATTCTAGGATTTGTTTTTGAAGGGATATAACACATTTCTCCAAATGAAAACATCTGTCCAATTGGTGTTTTCTATTAGTCATCTTTAGAGATGTTAATTTAACTTAAAACAATTCACACTGCTCTGATGATGATGAATTTTAAAATGATGTTTGTAATATTGGTTGAAGTCAGAGACACCATGAGAAATGAGAGTGAAAACAGATGGCTACCAAACTGCTTTTGGTAGTTTGAATGTTGTACATTAAAGCAACCCCTGGTGTTTGGATGGGGATTGAGAGCAGGGTAGGAACTAACATTGGCTTAAGCTGTTAACATGCCTGCCTTGGAGAGTTGATGGAAATCCTGTGTAAGTCTTGTGGAAACACAATCCTGTCAAGTTTCATATGATTGACGTAACATGCACTTACCTATTAATCTATAGAGCTATTGAGCAAGAAATAAGAACTCAATCTCTTTATTTATTTAGAGAAAACTTTCAACATCATAAAAAAAACATTAGCAGAGATTATGCTCTTGTCCTCTGAACCTTGTGTATGACAAACATTCTGATTTTGATAAGCTGCAGCATTCTCCCTTAGTACTAAGGCAGAAATATTTAAATCCCTTTAAGACCACTCAAAGTAAGATATAAGTGCTCATCTGTCATCCTTTAATTCATTTCTTCTCAAATTTTATTGTGCATATATCCTTTCCTCTAAACCCTAGTTTAATTAGCCAGTAGTGTGGCTCAGGAACTTAAAATTTTAAAAAGCTTTTCAAATGCTTTAATTAAATAACAATTATTTTTATACATTAAATTACCCCTTAAAAATAAGCATGTAAGTCAGAGATTGACTTTGAAACTCTTAGCTATTTCCCTAGCATTTTAGCTTTACAATGACTTTTTTTAAAGGTCAGAGATTTTTGGTTAAAGATGGCATGCTGATCACGCGGGTCTTCTGCCACCTCAGTTCGAACCCTCAGTTACAGGGACTAAAAAGTCTAAACACTGTGTGATGAAGATAACACAAGGTGACCACTAGTGGCCTGCAATTTTTAACAAATTGGGGGCAGATAGAAAGCAGTTTGGAGAGAGGTATTGAAAGAGTGGCTTAGAGAGACTGGGTCCTGGGAGGGAGTTAATGTGCCCTGCTGAATTCTGGAAACACTTAAGATTCAGGAACACCAGGATGATGAAGAGCAGGAATGAAAGGTGAGCTGAAAACCCATGGAGGTCACAACAGTCAAACGGTCAGATGTTTCACACAGTGGACAGAATATCTACCAGGAAGCATCATGTAGGCAAAATATTGCAGGGTTCTTCCCTTCAGAAAATGTGACTGCCTGGATTGAATGTGGAAAGCTAGTATTGGAGTTGATTCCTGGAGCACAGATGTCATTCTGGGTTACAGAGTCCCTCAAGCATGAGGACCAACTCACCAAAAAGTCCTACAGGACCTGTGCACACATGCCCACATAATTGGGTTTCAGTGCTTCATTCCTAAATGTGAAAAGATGACTAAAGTTGAACAGACATTTGAGGAAACTTGGAACATGAGATAGAAAAACTAAGTTATACATAAAAATGCTCATGAATGCACACATAGAAACAAATGAAACAGATCATTATTGAAATTACATGGGGATGTTTCAAATTATTCAAATTAGGGAATAATTTTAGTGAATTCCCTCAACCCCACTTCACACTTTTACACTTCATTCAGTATTCTTAGAAACAAGGATACGATGCTATGCAAACTACACCTTGAGAACAAGAATGAGCACACATCCATTCCTCCTCTCTAGGAATTATCCTCAAATTTGGTCCGACTTTTAAAATTTTTTATTGTGCCTGTTTCATTTTGTAGCATGTAGTGCAAGTGACTAAATGTCTCTGTGAACTGCTTTCCGACTTTTCGTGTGAATATTTTCAGATATGAATTGTGGTGGTCACGAGCAAGTAATATTCAGTGACTCACACATCAAGGGATTCTGCCTTCTCCTTTCATTACGTGGTATTGACTGAGCACCAACGAGAGGTTCCTTGTTTTACTCTACGTACCAAGGAATGCAAGAGTGATCAAGACACACAAAAATCCCTGTGTCTATGGAAGTCATGTTTTAGTTGGGGTTGGCAGACAATAAACATGTACCCAAAAATAAATAATACGGTACATGGTCATAAGTTCTTGGGAGACAAAAAAGCAGGAAAAGGGGAAGAGTGTATGGTTGTAGTTTTGGAAAAGGATGATTGGCCAAAGTTTATTTAGAAGATGACATTTGAGCAAAAAGCTGAATGAAATGAGGTAGTGAGCCAGGAGAATCGGCAGAGAAAGGCAAACCTGAGGCAGTCACAGACGTGTGTTTGGGACCCAGCAGGGAGGCCAGAGCGGTTTAAGGGCAAATGAGTTCAGAGGAATAAAGGGGGTGGGACCGACTCACAGGGATCACAACGTAGCTCCAACTTTTGGGAAATGAAGCTATTGGAGGACTTTGCTCAGAGCAATGACAGAATCTGATATACAAGAATCTCTCTGGCTGTACTAAGAAGAGTTTGCAGGGGAATAAGAAGGAGGCAGAGATAGCAGTGAGGGGTCATTGTAATAAACCGGGAGAGGGTCAGTGCCACTTGGCTGATAGCAGTGCAGATGCTGGGGAGGTGCCTGGATTCAGGGTATGTTTTGAAGATAGAACAAATAGAATTTTCCAATGGTTGAGTCTAGGGTGTGAGGAAGAGAAAGATTTGGGGATGACGTCAAAGGGCTTGTCTGAGTGTCTGAAATGATGAAATAGCCATTCAACTAGATAAAGGGTTTTTGAGGAGGATGTATGAAGGGTTGGAATCTGGAGTTTGTGTTTCAGATCTCTTAAGTTGGGGGTGCTATGTAGAAATCCAAGTGGAAGATGGGGAGAGAGCAGTTGAATAACCATGTTAAGAGTTCCGTGATGGAGTTCAGAATTTGGGGTTTGAGACATTAAGTTGTGAGTCATGTAACTATGGTGCTATTTAAAATCATGTGAATATATAAGATCAAGAAGAGTTCTAGGGAATGAACTCTGTAACCCTTCAACATATAGAGGTTTGGTTCGTGAAGAAGAACTATCTATAAGACACACTGAAAGTTAAGCCAGAAACGCTCAACAAAGTGCAGTGTTCTGGATTCTAAGAGAGGAAAATATTTTGAGGTGATTAGTCATTTGAAATTCTTATATTAAAAAAATTGTACATGTTTTTATCTGCAAATAGATAGTGATAATGTTCTTATTATCTAAGAAGCTATGAAAATAAGAACATGTAAAAACACAAGAGTTGCCTGCCACAAGTAATTTGAATTATTCCAAAATTTAGCCACTTCATATACAACTTTGAAGGGAGCAGAGATAAATTATTCAGTTAACCACTAAATTGAAAGGCGAAGGTCACAATATTTGATTCTCCACAGACAGCATTTTCTCCACCACCAGCAATACATCACATGGGAAATTGAGTGACTATCTTTGCAATTAGCCTATGTCTTAATAGCATCCCTGAAACCCCTTCTCATTACTGAAGCATGTTGGAAAGTTGGATTTGATAATTTCCCTAGCCTGGGAGGAGGGCCAAAGAAGCTACCACATTGGTGATATTTAGAGACATACTCTTTTGAGTTTTCACTCTTAAATAAAATTAAATGGGATCACAGATATTTTATCTACAAAATTCTTTTGGCTTGAAGGAGTTGGCTGAGTCGCAGGAAATACTCTTCAAAATATTCTTGACTACCTGGGATGCTGTCACTACTTACTTCACTATAGACACATCAACATGTGGCAAGTTAACTTGCTGAGATCTTCTTTATTGGTCTTTCCCTACCCCCCTCTGCACTGCATTCTCTCAGGCAGGTACATAGGGCCTTTCCACTTCCTCACCCCATTTATTTTTGTAGGGCTCTTTCTCAGAACCCTGTGGAAGACGGAAGCTAACCTTTGAAAGTAAGGATAGATTCAGAACAGATTTTTCTGTAGATTCAGCAGGATGAAAGTTGTCCGTTCTTTGAGTAGCAAGGAGTCTCTCCCCACCCCAGAGCAATAGCTTGGATAGTGGGCCTAGGGAGGCTGGGCCCCGAGCACGGAGTGTTCTAGCCAGATTATGTGTCAGGTGTGACGTAGGGCAGCCCTCGGCTTCCAGAGCCCATGGGACTAGAGGTAACAAACGCCATTCTTCTGTGACCTATGGAAGGCACTGGAACAAGTTTATGTGGCTGAGTTCTATGTAGTGCCATCATTCCTCTTAATTTTGCCTTCGATTACTAAGAAACTATGTGAAAATCTAAAGTTTGTATCCTAAGTTTTCTCCTGAGTCAACACCATTTTTCTGATTCTTTTATGACCTTCAGAGCATGTCAGATGTTCCCAGGCATTCTACAACCACATTCTGCCAGACACTCTTTTTCATGGAATGGTCCATGCAATTTTTTTGCCAAACCTCAAACGAAGCCCTTTTATCCAGAGAGAACACGGTATCTCTGGCAGTCGTCCACAGCACAGACATCTATTTATCCAGGTTTTCCACAGCTTGCAGTTCCCCATTGATCTTCTGAGCCATCAGTCTTGTATCTGCCAGTAAAATGAGGATTTTAATTTAAGATTATTCCAGAAATTCATTTCTATCTTTTTGTAGCATATTAATTCATCTCTTGTTTTTTAAGCACTTTGGCAACTAGGGCACAATTTCACTTGTCACTCCAAGTGCTGTCAGCCTTTATCCTGACTTCCTGTGTTTCTGAAAGTTCACAGTTCTTAGACCTTTTATACTTTAGGAGAAAAAAAAAAGACTTATAAATGAATAAGAAAATTGTAATTCATGGAAGGGAAAAGGATCAATAGTAAATGGGTTCTCCCAAAAGTCAGGAGTCACACAAATATAATATTTAAACAAATAAGTCAAACTAATTCTTATAAACGTTTATTTTCCTTCCCTTGAGTTAAAGGATTTATGTCTCCAAGGGACTGGTTCCCTGTCTAGGACTTGAACCCAGGCTACAGTCTTCCTGACCGTGGCCCACAGACTGCAGTGCCTTTTTGAAAATCCCACAAGGGATTCAAAGCAAGAATTTTGAGGATAAAAAGGATTTTAAGTTTTTTCTTTGCAGGTTTTGGCTGGGGCAGGGTTTGAACCCACCACGTCTGGTATATGGGGCTGGTGTGTTTTAAATCCTATTTCTAAAACAATTTTTAAAAATCTGATTCTGCCTCTTTTGATCTTGCCAAGGGACTTTTTAAGGCTATATTCCTTTAGTACTTTTGTGTATGTACCGATGTGATAGCTATTTAAGATTAGAGTTCCCTAAATGTTTTCTTTTAAAGATAGGCAGTGTGTTCATTTCATAAGTGACTCAGCCAGTAATCCATTTTCATGCAAAGTCTTAGAGGTAACATTCTGGGTTTTGACTCCTGTGGACACAGTGGCATTTTAAAAATCACTGGAGAAGATGCAACCTCTCCTCCGAATTCACTCCAGAAATACTAGGATAGGAAAGACTCCCATTATCGCAACTGGTCATAGATGGTGTTTGTATTTGTGCAAATGGTGTCTTTAGTACTCCACAAATTTGTGGGCGGCTGCTGGTCAAGACACAGCAATCCATGACATCAGAGAAACTCCTTGGGGACTGTCTCAAGTGAGCAAGAAGGGTTTAGACAACAAAACATCCTTAAGGATGGGACCTCTTATAAAGATAACCTTCAGAGCACATTCAAAACCAAGTGTGCAGCTTAGTATTTTAGGTGTCTTGGGGTTCCCAGTCCTCTTAGATGGCCACTAGACATGACCTGAAAATCATACCCTGTTTGGCAGAGACCAAGAGGGATCCCTTGTCACAAGTCAAGCTTTCAAAGTTATAAAACAAGACAACAGGAATATTTTTAATGTCAAATAATACAAAAACAGACAAAAAAAGAGACTATTTCTGAGAAGATAAAAATCAACAATATGGATATTCATACCTAAATATACACCCTTCTCTCAGGTTTAGTTTGTCGCTGAAAACTGGAGTAACTTATACTATGCTGTAGGGTTGTACAAAATCTGTTGCCTTTAGCTTTAGCTGGATCAGTTGCTATGCTCAATGGCCATCCTGTGTTTCATATTGCTTCCTTTTCTCATTTCCTTCAACAATTATTTTGCTGTTTACTATGAACATCCTTATTTGGGTGTATGGGTTTGCATCTTTCTCTATAGATTTAGATTTTGATGTACAAGCTTCCTCAAACTCCTGTGTCTTCCTCTCCACTCACAAACAAGTCTGTGTTCACCATGACCCCATTACCTCAGTTACAAGAAAGAACTGCTTCTATTCCTTGGGGCTAATCACTCCATCTGGATGCTAACCTCAATTACGACTTTCCAGCCTTTGGTCTTTCTGGGCTTTGCAACAAGACAGCAACCATGCTAATTCCATCCAGCCTGGACCTCTAACATGCGGTACTGTACCTGGCACACAGCAGGTGTCCAAAACAAGTTCCTTGAAGGAAAAAATAAATGTATTTTCTCTCTTCCATTTACAACATCTTCATCTTCATTGATTTATTTTCTCATTATATAAATTCAGTCAGTTGTCTCCTTATTAAAAAGAAGTGAAGTTAAAAAAAACCTCCCTCTACCTTCAAACTCTTCTAGCTCCAACTGTATCTCCTTTCTATTCATGATCAACCATTCTGAGAGCGTGGTCTGCACACGCTGCATTCCTGAACCCACCATAGCTAGACTTCCATCCCCATCGCCCCACTGAGCTGTTCTTCCTAAGGTCAGCAAAGACTTTGCCATCCTGAAGAAGCTATATCAACACTCTTCAGGCTACAATTCCACCCCAGCACGTTTCTTGGATGCACAGTTTTGGTTTTCTTGTCTCTCTTCCTCTGTCCCACCCCATCAGTTATCTGTTAATCACTGGCTGTGTTCGTTTGCTCTCTCCTCTCTTTATAGACACTAAGAGACCTCACCCCACCATTGCTTTCCCAGTGAGAAGTAAAAACAAAATCTGCCCCCAAACTGACTGACTAGACCTCTCTTGGTCAAGGGACCCAGAGAAACCTTAAAATTGAGTTCTTTGTCACAATGCGATGGGAGTAAGACTCAACTCAGGGTGAGGGTGTAACTCCGTGGTTATTGAGCT
Source organism: Arctocebus calabarensis (assembly GCA_963573935.1). Taxonomy (NCBI): domain Eukaryota; kingdom Metazoa; phylum Chordata; class Mammalia; order Primates; family Lorisidae; genus Arctocebus; species Arctocebus calabarensis. Next base: position 12,148 of record CAUYON010120757.1, read on the forward strand.
CTTTGTCACAATGGGATGGAAGGTAATACTCAACTTGGGGTGACAGTGTAACTCCTGGGTTATTGAGCTCTTTGTCATGATGGGATGGAAGGTAAAACTCAATTTGGGGTGATGGTGTAACTTCCTGGTTGTTGAGTTCTTTGTCACAACAGTATGGGAGGTAAGACTCAAGTTGGGATGACAGGTTAACTCCTTGGTTATTGAGCTCTTTGTCATGATGGGATGGAAGGTAAAACTCAACTTGGGCTGACGGTGTAACTCCCTGGTTATTGAGCTCTTTGTCCTGATGGGATGGAAGGTAAGACTCAGCTTGGGGTGATGGTGTGACTCCTTGGTTATTGAATTCTTTGTCATGATGGGATGGGAGGTAAGATGTACCTCAGGGTGCTGGTATAACTGCCCTTCAGCTGCCTTCTCTGAGGAAGAAACCAGGTTTTTGGAAAGACTTGGTCCCCTTCCATCCAGCAGCCAAATGCTCCTCCTTCTCCCGGTTTGGCACAACTGACCAGCACTCCTTCCCGAGAAGAGAACACTGCCTGTAAAGTGGTGCTGGCCACTCAGCAGAAGATGCCCAGTGAAGATCTTTCTGTCCTCCGGTTCACTTTTTGACATAAGAAGTCCAAACAATCCACCCTCAGATCATACCAGTGCTGCCATTTTTTGCTGACATGACCTATGAAGGAGCATGATGCTCAGTTGCCCTTACACACCTTTCTCCTTTCATCAATATTCGTGCCACCTTCTGCTCCCTTTGCCCCTGCTGCTAAGTGCTCGCTGTCAGCTTCTGCCCAAGACTCTGCTTCTCAGCCTTCAGCTGGCCCCCCTGAAGGATGCGACCATCTATGAGAAACAAAGCTCTCCTTTCTGAATTTATGAACCTTCTCATTCTTCAGCTGATACCAGTTTACAACCTCAGCCCCAACCTCTCCCGGTTTCAGCTCCATTTACCCAACCATGAGTGGGCTTGTGTCTTACTGATAGATACACAGAGGCTTCAAACTCAACATGTCCCAGAGTGAACTCCTCAGCTTATTACCCACCAAAGTGCCCTCTCTTTCCTAAATTTTCTTGTCAATGAATGACAAAGTCATGACAAGAGCACATATTGGAAATTTTAGGGAAACGTACAAAGACACTACTTCAGTCTTAGAGAATGAGGTCATGGGGCAGGAGAAGTGAACCCCTCAAGACAGTAGTGCAGGACTAGACAAATACGTGAGGAAAAGTGAAATAGGGCACTGGGAACAGCAGGTGGTTTTGATGTCAGAGGGATTTGAAAAGAAACTGTCGGCTTCTCCAAGACAGTGAATAGGACAGAAGCAATTTCAAAACTTGCCCTGGGCAGTGCTAAGTGTGAATAAAATGATTTTTTTTTAAATTAAAGTCTTTTTTAACATAAGCCTTATTAAAACTATTATAAAACAAAGGAAAAGAAACCTTAGCCTGAACACTCAGAAGAAAAGCAAAACTTTGAAAATCACTTACAGCCAATGGCTGTTTTAAAAATATTCTTGTGGGGATGAACCAATTGGGAATGAACGCAGCAATGTTATATGAGGAAAGAATATAACATATCACCAAAGGAATCTCTGAAAAGAATTGAAGAAACTAAAGAAAATGACCTTAAAGTGATTTTCTATAAATATCTAGTTTAAATGATGCAGGTCTTTCCAGGCCTTCACATTTTATGTGTATTAGTCTTCTTGGGCTGCCATAACAATTATCACTGAGTGACTTAAATAGCAGAGATTTATTTTTGTGTAGTTTTGGACCAAGATCAAGGTGGAGGCAGGGTTGATTTCTTGGAGACCTCTGTTCCAGGCTGGTAGACTGCTGCCTTCTGGCTATGCCCTTACTTGGCCTCTTCTTTTCTGATAATAATATTGCCTTAAGGAACTTAAGCCAATATTTTCTCCCTTAATAATTTTCTCTCTAAAACACCCTACTCTAAACACAGTCACATTGGGGCTAAGTGCATTGACATATAAATTTTGAGAGCCACAATTCAGTTTGTAACATTGTAGCAAAGAGTCGAGGTTGACTGAAGTGATGTTTTTCTGAGAGTAGGTGACATTGTTACTCTTTGCATTAACCTCACCTGCTCAACTGTCAAAATTCTGCCAACGGGACCTGGTCTTCTTTATCCACAAATGTCTGACACAGTTTACTTTTAAAGTTAAAACTGATTTTAAATAGAGATGCATAAAAGTATCTATTTTCAGCCCCAATTGTGATGTTTTTGGCTGCCTTTACTAAATAATAAGAAAATCAATTTTTACTTTATTTTTTAAGATTAAACACACATACACACACACACATCACACACACTTAGTTGAGAACTTCCATGCAAAATGTAAGCCCAAAATAAATGTCAAGATCAAATTATAGCTCCCTAAAAAATGTGGAAGGTTGCTACATCTTTTTTTTTTTTTGAGACAGAGCCTCAAGCTGCCACCCTGGATAGAGTGCTGTGGCATCACAGCTCACAGCAACCTCCAATTCCTGGGCTCAAGTGAGTCTCTTGCCTCAGCCTCCCATGTAGCTGGGACTACAGGCACCCGCCACAATGCCCGGCCATGTTTTGGTTGCAGCTGTCATTGTTGTTTGGCGGGCCCAGGCTGGATTTGAACCCGCCAGCTCAGGTGTACATGGCTGGCGCCTTAGCCTGTTGAGCCACAGGCACCGAGCCAGGTTGCTATATCCTTAACATCACTGCTCCGCTTGTTCACTGGAAGATTTACTTACGTTGCTACTATAGAACCTAACAGAGGCCACTGAGTAATTCAAGACACATGAAACTATGTGTTGTATTTTTGGTGCATTTTACTCTTTTGTGTATTCACTAAGAAAATGGCTGTTTTTACCTACAAGTAAAAAAAAGTGACATTCATTGACCATTCAAAACGTTGCATTGCTAAGTGTGACAGCCCTCGTGTGTGACGCAGAACTTCAAAAACAATCCACATCTTTCCACTTTCCAACACTGAAAACTTTGCTGCTAACATTTCAAAGTTTCACAGAAGGAGTATATTCCTCCAAATCCCAACTTCAAAGGCTTAAAAAATAAACTGCAAACTTGCAAACTTTTCATTTTTGTTTTACTTCCATTATTTTTCTAACATTTCCTTTGAAACATGCTCTTTCTCATACTTGCCATTTGCAGATAAAGTTAGTAGTATGAAAATGATTCATTTTTAATAAATTCTAAATTTGTTAAGCTTTCTGTGAGTTGGACCAAATAACATACAAATTGTAAACTCCAGAAATTTTATAGCTGCTTCCACCTTGTCATAATATTTTGACATCTTCTAGTGAACTTCATATTTTAAAAGTACCTAGAATATTATTGATTAACAGAAAAACAAGGATTCTGTGAATTGCAGTGAATATTTTTATGTCTTCTGTGATTTATTTATTTAATTTTTCTATTCTGGCCACATAAATTTGTCAGGTTCTTTTCCATCTTCTATGGTGAGCATAAACCTGTCATTAAGAATAATATTGAAGTTATAAATTATTTCATATTTCCAGTTAAAATTATCTCCCCATGGCTAACTTGTTTTAAGGTATTGATTAACCTTTATTTATAATTAATAGAAGAATATAAGTTATAATTCTTGCATATGAATGGAATATGTGTGGAAACTGCATGATCCCAATTATTTTTTTAAATTGTTTCTACTACATGTATGGGACCTTATTTCCCAGAAGATGATGAAAAAAGAAAAAGAGAATTTGACATTTCTACCTTGTATGATACCCTAATTTAGATGACTCAAGTAAAAATTTTAGAAAACTCATAAGCAAACAAATCAAATGAAAATTCTAACCAGGTACACACCAAGCTGGCAGGAGAGGAGGGCAGTGGAAGAGGGATGTTTCCCTTGAGGACTTCCCTGTCAATTTTCTGTATATTTCACTGGTCATCCTCCTCGTCCACATTCTAAGGATTGTTGCTACGGCATAAAGAAATTACAATAGATCATGGCTCCCCTCATACTCCCCACACCCCATGCCTTGGGAGAGTGAAAGAGAAGGAAAACCAAGAGAAGAAATACACAGAACAAACTAAACCAAAGCAAATGCACGCAATAACACTAGGGCTCATAACCTCCCAACACATTTTGGAGCTTTTGTTCAACATTTCAGGCTGTTCTTTCCTTGACCATAATAAGCTGGGCTTCTGAAGAAGCTAGCCCCAAAGAAAACAAAAAAAGAATTCCTAAGGAATAAACACTACATATGATTAGTAAATTCATGATCCTGAGGACTGGAGCCTGGCAACTCCAGGCTATATTTTATAAGCAGACAAATGTAACTGCTCTTTCGCTCAGTAGCCAAAATTCTGGGGAGAAACATCTTCTCAGAGGTTCAGAGGAATGCAGAAATTTCCAGAGTTTGAGGTTCCTGGTTAAAACTTTTAAAATTTAAATGAAGATACATGAAAATAATTCTGAATCTCTTAATAAGCAGAATTATTTTCTGATCATTTGCATGAGTTACTAATCAAGGAAAAAATTAATTTTTTGTTTAATGTCATGTAGATCTGAATGGCAACTACTTACATATAAAAAATGGTATAAAGTATATGATAAAAGCCCCCTTTGAGCTGAGATCTTTCTAGAACCTTTCTATGAAAAGGAATAATAAAGACAAGTCATGGAAATGACACTGCAAGTATTCCTTGTTATGTTATTTTAAACAAATTGAACTAAGTATTTTAAGTCTTTTAATAAAAATCTGTGTGAATGTTTATATGTATATATTAGAAGAAAAGAAGCCTATGAAGGTTCCTCTCAAAAGTACGTTTTTAAACAAATATCTATGACTGCCTAAAGTGAGTGCAAGCTATCTAGAGCCATACTTGAAAATATTTGAGGCAAGGGCTCAGTTTTGAGATCTGGTCCTTTTCTGGCATGTTTATCACAATAGTCAGGAGGCCTTCCACTCCCTGGGAAATTGCTTTCCTTTCAGCCCCCTTGAAGCCAACTCTGGTGGAGGGCTTTTTTCCTCCCTAGCCAATTTCAAACCACAGCGAGTCAGCAAAAGCAGCCTTCCTCAGCCCTCAGCTCCTGAATTCTGTTTCTGTCGATATGCTCAGGGTATAGGCACCTTGCTTTTGATCCTGGATGATCTTTACCACCTCATCGGATGCTTTCCCACCCTCGGCTTTGGTGGTCTTGTGTCACCTGGGGGCCTTACACTGCATTAGACAGCAGTACCAAACCACGTGCCCCAGCTGTGTTGAAAGACGGTATCTAGTGCCACTGTTCAATTACAGAGAAAAGATAGCTCTTTATTTTTCATAGCAAGATTTTAGAGTTGACATGTTAGCCGAAGGCTGTGGAGAAGACTATAGAGTCTTGAAGTTGTCTTTGAATAGGAAACCCATAATTTTCTCCAAGGTTCTGTTTTCATTTAAGGTGGTTATGGGGCACTAGCTGACTGGAGCCAGTATTCACAGGCTTGCAAGTCAGTTGGGCATCCTTCCCACATCTGTCATCTGTAGGCTGCTTGAAATTGGCAGCAGTGAAGAGTATTTACACAACTGATGTTGGCATTTGCTTTCCCCCACCCCCAGCCAGGTCTGGATGTATTGATGGGGATTGAACTGGCATTCTGAGCTGATGTGTTGATGGTACCTCTCTCTTAGCCACTCCTGAATGCAATCCGTGCCTACAGTTCTTCTTTTTAGTCATCTTCACTTTGTATTATATTTCCTCTCTGATAATTCCATACCATGTCTTTCCAGCTTCCCACACTCTATCTTTATTGTTAACTTACCTTCCTCCTGTATCCTCCCATAGAAAGAATTCCCCAATTCCCTACCTTGGCTCAACTTGGCAGGCTTCTAAGGTCACAGGTTCATCTGGGTCTCTCTTGTTCAACATGGAGAATATTTTCACATGCCCTTCCTCTCTAGAATATATAATATAGACTAAAGGGGATATGGCACAGGTGTGGATGAGTAAATGTACAGAACAAAAAAGTTGGTGCTATATAGACATAATGCTGCGTGTTTTATTTTTGGTTAGCCCTTAAATATAATATAGATTTTTCACTTATTAAATAAGATTGAACAAAAGCAATATGGTTCAATTATAATGTCATTTTTTTTTTTTTTTTTTAGAGACAAGAGTTTTACTTTATCGCCCTTGGTAGAGTGCCGCGGCGTCACACAACTCACAGCAACTTCCAACTCCTAGGCTTAGGCGATTGTCTTGCCTCAGCCTCCCGAGTAGCTGGGGCTACAGGTGCCCACCACAGCACCTGGCTACTTTTCTGTTTTGCAGTTTGGCAGAGGCCGGGTTTGAACCCACCACCTTTGGTATATGGGGCCGGCGAAACTCACTGAACCACAGGCGCTGCCCAATTAAAATGTCTTTTTATTCAAAGATTGCAGTGAGACCCAAAGTGAGCACTGGTTCTTTGTCAGCTTTAAAACACTCATGGGCAAAAGTGGTTTTAGAAGAGGTGATATTTGCAGGTGTCTCTTTCATTCCTCTTCTCCTCAGGGACTGCCATACGTTGAGATCTACATTGACAAGTGTATCTGCACGACTGAGAACAACACAGGAAGAATACTCTGTAGGTGTGCTGTATGTTTGAATGCTTTAAACCTCTGGGCCAGTGGTTCTCACTATGTGGTTCAATCGGCAGCATCAGCATCGCATAGGAACTTGTTAGAAATTCAAGGGATGTTTGTTTGTCCATTCTTGTGACACTCTACTTAGGAATCTGAAATGAAAAAAAATAAAGTTAATACATTTTGGATTAAATAAATAAAGAATTTCCAACTCTTGGGCCACACCTCAGATTTGCTGAATCAAAAACTCTGAGAGAGGGGGCCCTGGAATCTGTGTTTTCAAAGGACTTCCTGGCAGCTGATGCTTGTTCACCACTGCGAACCACAATACCGGGCCTGGGCTGCAGACTTGACTGCCAGTGTGGGCCCTATTCTATCTGAAAGAGAACATGGGATTAGGAGTAACAAGATGCACATGAGTATTTAGTGCACCTGACCTTGGGAAAGCTATAATACTAAGTTTTCTTATTTGTATGAAAGTTTTCTCATCTATTAAGTGAGGATAAAAACAATATCTAATTCAAAAGATATTCTGTATGAAATCACATAAAATTATGCAGTAGTATACATATAATATTAATAATAACAGAATTGACAATAGCAAAAATATATAAGAATGCCACCTTGGGATTCATGGTCATTTACCACGTTCTCTGTGGATCTCCAACCAAAAAGACCAGATGAGAAATTTTCTTTAAGAATTTAATGCCAGGAAAAGTCTTATAGCTCAAGAAATAGTAACCATTTTCATTTATGCTAATAAGAATTATATAATTTATCATGTTTTCATGTTTGGATGATAAGACTCCCAGGGCCAAATTTGAAGAATCAATTAGTTATTCTTCTTGTACAATACATACTCACTCCTTTCCTTGGTTCTTGTCATTCGTTTTTTGTAATTTACTTTATCTTGTAAGTCCCTAATAACAAGCTCCTAACATCTTTTTTGTTTGTTTTAGTAAAAATAAAAGAAAGTAAGAAGAAAAAAGCTAGGTGTTTAATTTGATCTGGCACGAGTAACTTTGTTTAAGGATACTCGGAAATTTTCCATCCACAGTGAAGGAATGTCTGTGTCTTCTCTGAGCGCATTAGTTTTCTCAGTCTCTACTTCTCCTTGGTATGATAATAAATGCTTCTATGGTACTACAGTGTAGTGAAAAAAAACGCTAGACAGTAATCAGGAAGACAGGAACCCTCTGAAAACACGTGTCTGCCACCTTGGATCTGTTATTAGATACTTTGCTTTCAGTCTCCTCACCTCTTGAAGGGATTTTGAGAATGTTTGAAAAATTTTTTGGTGAACAACGGAGCACTGGGCAAATTTAAGGTGATGTATTCAAAATTTTGGTCACATAGACACTGTTGACTAAATGAATGAATGAATTCTCAGTCTTCCTTCTCTCTTTCTCTCTTTCCAGTGTTGTGTATAACTAACTTGACTTCCCAAATTTAGTGCAGAACCTCCATAGTTACTGCCTCCCTACACTGACCACCTCCCTACACTGACCAGCTCCATAAGATTACCTGGTTTTCATAGACCAGACATGCACCATGTGTACATATCAGCAGAGTAGGCCCAGATCCTTGTTTGACCACTTTGATACAGTCCCATGACTGGTCCACTTGGAGAGGTTCTACTGTATTTTAATAAATCAATTTATTTTTTCATTAAATATATGATACCATGTATGTAGCTATTACTGTAAATGGAAATGTGTTACTTTCAAACACCTTATGCACTTGTAATTGTTTTTATGTGTATCACTACTGAGTCACTTCTTGTCATTTCATGGTCCATGCTTCTTTGTACTTTCTTCAACTTCAGTTGGGAATATTAATTGCACGCATGTCAATTTTATATGCTTATTGTGCTGACTTTAAAATTTGCCACTTATTTTTTGAATCAGGACAGACAGCTTTCCATTATATTCATAAAATCTTAGGATGCACTTCAAGGTTTTACCAAGTGTCATCTTTCATCCAGCAGAATATTACCTCAAGGGAAAATACTCAAAACTGAGGAAATATGAGAGGGGAGAGATATATTTTACCATAGAAATGAGTTAGAAATATGTTTATTTTTGCATTTCATAGTCAATCAATTATACAATAAAGCAATTTGGAAACCATACCAAGTAAGATGGTTACTTAGATTAAATTCTAAGTGAAATAAATTGATTACAAAGTGGTAATAATGACAATGATAGTCATTTGCACTATCACCAGGAACTGTACTATATGCTTCCTGTGTATTGAGTTAGTCAACCCACAGATCAATGGGAGATATTACTATTATCCCTATTTTACAAAGGAAGACCTGAGGCTTGAGAGTTTACATAATTTGCTGAAGCTTCATGATAGTAGAGTAGGTTATTTAATTATTAATAAAATATGAACTCAGACTGTCTGCTTTTGGAACCTGTATTCACAACCACTGGCCTTCCTAAAAATTATTGTGTACTACTTTAACTGTTTTTGATAACAATGGACAGATGTAGCAGAAAACCTCTCAAAAGAAAAAGAAAACAGCCAAATAACAACTACCAACACAGCAAAACACTAAAAAATGAAAAAATGACCCCCCGCCCCAAACCTATTAACAAATGTTGTCATTATTAACATATTTATTCATAATGTTTGGCATATTCATTATATTTTATATCTTAAAATAGCACTGCTACACCATTAAACAGACTTTGGCTGTAAAAAAATCTTCCAATGGCATTAATTCCATGCAACCATAAAAAGAATCCTTTCTGAACGCCAGCAAATGAGGTGGTAATAACTTCAGGATACTTTGCTCAGCAGGGAAAGACTCAGTGGAGGGAGAAAGATCTGCTTTCAAATCTCATAATTTTTCAATATGAAACAATGATAGGAGCTTTAGGTACGCCTCATGAACCATTTAAGTTGAGGATATATTACGTGAAATAAGATACATCGATTTTACAAATATGATTTATTTTTGAATTTAGCATTTGGACTCCACAGCATGACCGCCAGTGTTTCTGTAGCTGCTGGATGGACAAGTCCTTGCCTCCTTCCCACACACCTGTGTTTACATTGAGGCCTTGGCAGCACTGACCCGCGGCCATCCTTCACTTGCAGCTTTGGGTTTGCTTCCAGCCATGGCAAGCCACACTGCCCATGCACTTTCACTAGCTAGCACTGTTAGATTGTTGATTTAGGAGCCCTAAGCTTAGAATTTAATAGAAATGAGTTTGTTGAACATCTCTCATTTTAGAATGTTGCACAGACATTTTCTTCAGTCCTACACTAGAATTGATTATGTCTTGTAAATACTGTTGAACTTTAAAAAGGGTACAGTAGGAGGAGATGGTGTTGGTTTCTTGTAACTTTTTGCTTTTATACTCACTTAAGATGCCCCCCACCCCATTTGTGCCTCTTGGAAAATAGGGATCACAGATTTAAAATGAGTAAGCTATTTAGTAAAGTAGAGATCAAGGGAATGGGGAGCAATGGTTTTATGAGGCTTCTTAGGTTTCAGGTACACATCTTAAAGGGAAAGAATTTTGTAACAACACATTTGCAGTGGCAGTTAAAATTTTTGGATAATACATTTTAAATGAAACATTTAATACATGATTAACCTTTTGTTCTCCAAAAACTATGCTATTACTGTCAAACCGAATGGATGAAATAGTGGAATGCATTGGTCTCTTGATTTCTATATTCAAATGTAGTTAAGAGTGAATGAAATGATTAATTGGTACTCAATTCATTGATTCATGAAAAAACTATTATAAACTAGTACTGGCTTTGTAACAGATACATTGGGGAGTAAGATAATTATTTTCTGCCCTCAAGGAGCTTACATTTTATTCAGGTTTAGAGACAAGCAAATAGAATATTTTAATACAGTATTATATGAATACAAAAAGTGTAGAGTGCCCTGGGAACCCACAGGAGGGACCCTCAGCCCAGAGGTGATGGTGCCAAGAAAACCTGCATAGAGGGAGAGACCAGCAAGCTGAGACATTATGAGTGAGGATGGACTGGCCAGGCAAAAATCAGAGTAAAGGCATTCTAGGCAGAAGATAGAGCAAGTGTGAATTCTCAAAGCCAAAACCATATTTCTTTAAGACAAATAGTAAAATGAGTCTAAGGGCCAGAATCATTAATCCTTCCCAAGTGATTCTAAAATTCAATTTTAACTCTATAGTTTTGATATGTTTAAATGGTACCATGCTAAACAACAACAACAACAACAAAAAAAAAAAACAGTGTGTAACTATTTTAGGCAGAAAACTACCTCTCACAAAGTATTTCTTTGATTTTGAGATATTATACCCTAAGTAACATAAGAAGAACACTGCTTATTCAAAAAATCAGAAATTTTGTCTAATCAACAAACTACCAAAAAGAGGTTGTTACCAACCATATTAAAACTAAATACCTAAAACTAAAAGTTTCTACTACTAAAGTTTTTGCTGTCAAATAATTTTAACTACTTAAAAGTTATAGTTTTAAAACGGAAATATAAGTTAACTTAAACCTTTCATCATATTCCAACTATGTCTCAAGTTCCTCCAATCTGATATTATCAGTATTACAAAGCAAAGGCATATATTGAGTAATAAGCATAAGAAAAATAGTGTGTTTATTTGGACACTAATGTTTGAATACGTATTTTACATGATAGATATGATTTTATATATTTTTAACTTACTAAATTATGAATTTCTTCAAGGGACTGAGAAGCTGAACTACTGACATGACATAGTGTACCTTATTTTAATGATGGAAATAAAGTGAATGTAATTATAATATGGATTTTCTGTCTTAAGATTTACTGGGTGGGAAAATAAGTTTAAAGATATATTTTGAACCCATCTGGCTAACTACAGAATTCTCAATGGAGACCTTACAAGCTAGAATGGATTGGGGTGCCATCTTCAATCTTCTTAAACAAAACCACCAGCCTAGGTGGTGGTTTATTTAAGTATCATAATGTGAAAGGGAAACAAAGACTTTTCCAGGACAAAAAACACTATGGGAATTTAAGCAGATTTGTATTGCTGGAAATGTTTAGAACTGCATTACACCTGGATTGGCACAATAGACACTGACCAGTGTAAAACCACACAAAAGCTAAATCTCAGAGCCCATATAAAACAATTGCACAGGAGGAAAAACAAAGCAATAAGGTACTACCCAACATGATGAACACAGCCGAATCCCACTAAATGGATAAAAAAGCACAATCCAAGTATCTTACGTCTCCAGGAAACACATCTAACCAACAAGGACTATGATACACTCAAAGTGATGGGAAAGAAAAATGTAGTCTATGGAAACAGAAGCTGAAAGAAGCAGGTGTAGCATTCTCATATCAGATAAAATTGGTTTTAAATCAAGAATAGCAAAGAAAGACAAAGGTGGTAATTATAAAATGGAAAAGAGCAATTCAATAAAAAGATATAATAATCATATATATATATTTTTTTCTTTTTTTTTAAATTTCAGGTTATTGTGAGGGACAAATAACCAGGTCACAATATTTGAATTTGTTATGTAGAGTCCCTGTTGTAGTTGTGTCTTGCATCCAAAAGGTCCTTTAAGTGGGAGCACAGGACTCAAGCCTCTGCTCTCCCCTACCTCTATTTTCCTCCCCCAAACTTGAATGGAATGACATTTTTCTCCTATGTGGGCGTGTGTTATAGTTTGACAAAGGCTTAATAATCTTAAATATTTATGAATCTAAATCAATAGATTCATAAACCAAATTCCACTTGATGTAAAGAAAGAGATTACACAGCACCAGTCAAGAAAGAGATTACACAGCACCACTCTAACTACTGGGAAGTTTAACACCATATGACATAAGTGGACAGATGATTCAAGCAGAAAATAAATGAAGAAATACTATACTTGAACAGGACATGAGAACAAATGGGCCTCACAAATAATTATAGAACATTTCACCCCTGAATATGTGTTCTTCTTATCAACACATGGAACATTCTCCAAGATTAATCATATTTTAGGCCAGAAAATATATCTCAACAAATTACAAAAGTAGAAATCTTACCATGTATGTTATTAGACCACAGTGGAATAAAATTAGAAATCACTTGCAAGAGAAACAATTCTACACAAAGTCATGGAAATTAAACAACCTGCTATTGAACTATTTTGGGGTCAATAATGAACTTAAGATGGAAATCAAAAGATTACTTGAACTGAATGACAAAGTGGGCAGAAACTATCAAAATCTGTGAATTCATCAAAAGCTGCTCTAAAGGGAAGAGTCATAGTCTTAAATGCTGATATGGCAAAAATATGGAAAGATCATAAATTTACTACCTAACAACACATTTCAAGGAACTAGAAAAGGAAGACCAAGTCAAACCCCAAACTAGCAAAAGAAAACAGTAAAATCTTTTTCATGGGTGGGGGAGACAAAGTCTCTCACTCTTTCACCCTGGGTACAGTGCCATGGCATCACAGCTCACAGCAACCTCAACTTCTTGGAAGCAATTCTCTTGCCTCAGTCTCGCAAATAGCTGGGACTACAGGTGCCTGTCACACCACTCAGCTGTTAGGTCTCACTCTGGCTCTGGCTAGTCTTAAACCTATGAGCACAGGCAAACCACCCACCTCGGCCTCCTAGAGTTGTAGGATTAGAGGCATGAGCCACTATGCCAGCCAGAAGGAAACAAATAACTAAGATCAGAGCAGTAGAACTAACTAAAATGGAATACAAAACAATGCAAAGGATCAATGAAATAAAAACTTGGTTCTTTGAAAAGATAAACAAAATTGATTGTTTTTTTGCTGAGTTAACCAGGAATAGAAAGAGCAAAAATAAGTTCAAATGGCAGTAAAAAAGGCGATATTACAAACTGATAGCACAGAAATACAAAATGTCATCTTTGAATATTATGAAAACTTCTATGCACATAAACTAGAAACAGAGAAAATGGACAAATTCCTGAAAACACACAACCTCATAAGCCTGAATTAGGCAGAAATAGAACTGCTGAACATACCTGTGATGAGCAGCAAGATTAAAGCAGTAATAAAAAAGTCTTTTAAGAAATCAAAAATGACAAGTGTACCTTCATATCAATCTGGAAAAAAAAAGTTTAACTCTCATACTAACAAATAAAGAAATAAAGTTTAAAGTACTTTGCTTTGAAAGAGTTTATAGTGGAGTGCTTTGCCTCCCTCCAAAAAACAAGCCATATTTGGAGGGATGTGGAAGGTGGTGTCCATATATGGTAGTTTCACATAAATTTAAAAGAATTCCATCTTAATAAAGGGATACAAACCAATAATGATACAAGTCTAAATGTTTAAAGTAACTCCTGACTCATGGGGTTTGCTGAGTTACTTACACTGATACACCTGTGTTGAGTGTCACAATTCAAGATGATTAAGGTGTTTTTGAAAAGATAAAGTTCTGGAAAATGATCATATGGATAAATAATCTTGATTTATATATAAAAATGTAGGCTATGTATTCCAACAAAATAAAAACTAAGAGACGAGAGAGCATTTTACAATGCCAAGTCTAGTGTCTTATTGAAAGGTTAGTGCATTGAGTTGGATTATAAAAAACTTGAGGTTAAGATTTGCACTTTGTCATAGCCTTTATAAAAACAAACAAAAAACTAGGATATAGCAAGTTTAAAGTACAAAAGTGTGAATTGAAGATCTTTTTAAGAAATTATCTAATTAATTAGAGTGAAGTTTATAAGGAAATTTGGAGGTCTTTTCTTCATGCCAAGATTTTTAGGATATTTTCTGCATGTGGCTAATAATAGCTTTTGTGGGATAGAAGGATTCCATAGTCAAAGAACTTTGGAAAATACTTGGTTAAAGACAATAAAACTGATTTCTTTATTGAAATAAGCTAATGTGCACAAGAAAATCAGGTAAAATATTTTTAAACTATAGGGAACACACTGTAAGAAAACAAAAGTTTCTATCTGAGTTTGTCTTGACCTGCTACTTACAGGTAAGATAAGGACACATTTCTGGTCAAAAGTACTAGTATTTGCAATAGATTGATTTAGTAATAAACTATCTGTTATAAAAACTTGTCCATTTCAAATATAGAGAACATTGTAAAAATCCATCAATTAAAAAATTCAAACTAAGTATTTTAATTTTAAATAAGTATACAGAATGCTTATTGTAACTTTATGCACAGTTACATCACTTTAGTTCAATAAACTTGTTTGGTCCAATAAAGTTAGCTTAAATCTGGGAATTTTAGATAGAAAAAAATTTTATATTGGTACTGAATTAAGTGGCCACCTGGAACATTAACACATTTTAAGAAGCCTTAAGAGACCAAGTGACAAAAAGCTCACAGCCTATTACCATAAAGCTAAAACATATGTTCTGGTTTAAACACGCCAAGTATCTGCTAATGGTGGTATCCAGGTTTTTTTTTATAGTTATACACAGCTGTGGCAATTTAATGTGGATCTGGGCAATGCCTAGTTAATATATTCTTTTCGTTATGTACCAGTGCATTTTCCTTAAATCACATTAATGCAAAACTTTGAACTGTGTTCTTTCTTCAAAAATTATGCTTATAAATGTTTTCTCATGGATTCCATAGTACTCTGAAGATTTTTTATAAAGATGTCTAAGTGAAAATTGCGATGCTGCTGCTGGTGGTTGTTTATTGTGTTAAAAGGTAAACTGAGGTACAATAAAAGTTTACAGTTGATTTAAGCAAAAAGTGATTCATGACTCAAGTAGCCCCAAATCAGAAGTGGCTCAGGAATTCCACTAAAGGCACATGGGGGCAAAAGGGTGGCTTTTATAGGATGAACATGGAAGTAAAGCAGAGAAAACACTTGTTTGGTTATAATTATACAGTTGGCTTCTTTTTTTTTTTTTTTTTTGACTGGGGCTGGGTTTGAACCCACCACCTCCAGTATATGGGGCCGGCGCCCTACTCCTTGAGCCACAGGTGCCACCCTAGTTGGCTTCTTTGATCTATCCTACTAGAAAGTTTATAGTTCTCTAGCTACAGGTTAGTTGGTTGTTTCTGATTGGTTGAACTTAAGCTCTGTTTTTCTCCTATACAAGTTAAGTTTTGCTTATGTATGCAATTTAAGCAAGATTAAGGTTATTTTCCTGGCCCAAGGGGTATTGTCTGCTCAGGGATATTTTAGATTTAGTCTCTATTTTTTGAGACAGAGCCTCTAAAGCTGTCACCCTGAATAGAGTGCCATGGCATCCCAGCCCACAGCAACCTCCAATTCCTGGGCTCAAGCGAGTCTCTTGCCTCCGCCTCCCAAGTAGCTGGGACTACAGGCACCCACCACAATTCCTGGCCATTTTTTGGTTGCAGCCATCATTGTTGTTTGGTGGGCCCGGGCTGGATTAAAACCCGCCAGCTCAGGTGTACGTGGCTGGCGCCTTAGCCCGCTGAGCCTAGTCTCCATTTTTAATTTACTTTAATAATTGGATAAACTATTCTAAAAGTTTACATTTCATAGATACTATATTTCTATCAAGATGAATTTCCAATTACAGTATATGTTGAAAAACTACTGAAGTCCTGGTACTGTGTTCTGTTCATTTATAGTTCAACCTAATCTACAAAGAATTTGCAATATAAAAATATACTTGCACATAGTCATTTTTAAAAAATATGTATTAATTTAGCTTATAAATTATCTGAACAATTAAAAACTATCATTAAAGATAACCAACATCTCAAAAGGTATTTCTTATTCCTGGAAAAGTGTCTAAAAGCCCAACCAATGTGTTTTTAGGTCATAGGTTTGTTTAAGTCATTGGAAGAGAAATGGCATGTTCCAAGACAATGACAGGGTCATGGGCGGCGTCTGGGAAGGCATGGACACAGGTACTTCTGAGACGAGCCTGAGAGTTGTTGAACAAACTTAGTATCAGTAGAGGCAGCCAACAGGTGTGCTGTGGATTTAGGTATGACCAGTAAAGAGAACTCGTCCGGATAAGGATGCCAGTACTTTATTGACATCGAGGATGCCGCCATGAAGTTCATAGCCAGCTGTTTCCGGAACATTTCCAGACACCACACACACAAAAATAATGTGCTAAAATTATCAACCACCACCATTAAAATCCCCCTAAATGCATAGCAAGCAATATAACATTTTAAAATCTATTTATATGAGTGAACTATTAATTTTTAAAGTTAACAGAATTAAAACTCATTGCCAGATATTGTACTCAGCTTAGCCAATGGTATATTTATTTTTAAACCCTGTTGAGAGAGTGTATCTATTTATTTTATAGGCTTTTCAAAGCACATGCAAAGTAACTTCGTTAGTGTAAAATAATTTTTTCCTTGAGAAAACTTGGACTACCGACTGCAGCCACTAAATGCTGATAAAACTTTAAAAACTGGGAGAGCTCAGAGACCTCATCTTTATTCTCTCATTTTACAGAAGAGAAAACTACACCTGGTCATGAAGCCTTAAAGTAGTGAGGGTAAGAACTACATGCTGACTAGTGGAGGATCTGGGGCTAAATTCAGGTGTCCCTCCTTCTGAACTTGCAAACAGAGCATGTATCTGCCCTAGCAGACGGATTTGCTGTCACAGTCCAGGTGTGATGACAGCAGGGCCACCAGGTATTTTTCTGCATTTATTCTGTTCATCTGCGAGCCCAGTTTGTATGTGGGACCCGGTACATGGTTTAATCCCCAACATTTAATTTCGAGAGTCCATTTCAAGAAGTGAAGAGGGAATATTTTTGTGTCCGGGTATAGATGGCATTTGAAAATATGAGGATGCACATGTTTTGAATGGTTATATAAGAACGGATTAGTGTCTAAAACTGGACAATCATAAAAGAAGTGGCGGAGTCTGAAAATGTTGTAAAATGGCTCTATAACTGCACAGGTGGCACCCCTTCTGGGAATATAGAATTTAAGGAAAGACTTTATTATCCTTGAAATTCTTCTTCCAGAAGTGTGTTCGAGATCAGTAAGAATATGCGCATTGCGATGATATCAGTACTGGTTCTAACTGAATTTTCTCTTTTCTCTGTGAGCAGGTTTTAGATGATGAGAAAAATTCAGGCTGCAATACCATGGACCATGACTTTTATGTATCATTTATTTAATAACATCATCTATATAGTATTCTTTTTGGAATATTGAAATACCATTCAAGATTATAATTATCTTAAGAAAGCTCTTAAGTTATCCAAGAAACAGGAAAATTATAGCACAAAAATGGAATAAAAGATCTTGGCGTGCAGACTAAAAGGAAAACAGCCTCTCCTGGGCCAAGTTAGAAGATGTAAGATGCCCTTTGGTTTTCAATAACGTAGCAATGTCATCTACCCATGGGGTACATTTCTGCTAAGTCAGGAACTTGTGTTGGTGCTTCCCTTATTTGCCTCTATCCACACCACAGTCCTGTGGAGTCTTATCGTTCCCTTTTCTTAGAGGAAGAAAGAAAATAATTTCAAAAATATGCTTAATCCAGTGGCCATTAAATGCCAAAGCTAAAAGTTGCATTACATCTCTTGCTGAACGCTATGTCTCAGTGAATGAAAACATTACCTCAACTTTTGTCTTTTAAATGTACGTAGTAGAATATATGAAAATTCCAAAGCAGGAGTCAAACAGAGCTGAGGTTCTGGGATATGTGCAGCAATGCTCCCCACCCCTCCAAGCTGTGCATGGTCTCACTCCAAAACCTGTGAATATGTCCCTTCTGTGGCAAAGGGGAATCAAGGCTGTGAGTGGAAAAGAGATTGCGAACTCAGCTGAGCTTAAGTCGGGAGGGTAGCCTGGATTGTCCAGGTGGGCTGGATGTAATTAGGAAGTAGAAGTGGGGAGGGAGGCAGCAGCAGTCAGGTGGTGTGAGGTGAGAAGGATTTCACTGCTGTTGCAGCTTTGAGGGTTGAAGGGGGCCCCATGCCAAGGAATGCCGGTGACCTCGACAAGGTGAGAAAGGTGAGGACATGGCTTTTCTCCTACAGCTGCAGACTGTAGAAGTGTAAGATGATAAATTTATATTGTTTTACGCAGCTTACTTTGCAGTAATTTGTTAATAGAAGTAGAAAACTAAGAAAAGATAATTATATATTATGATAGTTGCATTGTTGAAACTGGATTATGGATAAAATATGAATAACCTTCGTCACTCTCCATTGTTTCTTACCATGTACCTCGCTTATTCATCTTTTATAAGGCATGTTTCAACAAGGCTAAAGCATAGGTTGTAACCACACGAAGGATGAGGTGTTTTCTTTTCCTTTTTTAATCTGAATGAAAGTATTTTTGAAAAATTGCAGAAGTCAATTGTATTAGCTGATTTAACAGGAGTGTTCTTAAAACTTACTTTTGTCCTAAAAACGTAACATTTGGGAATCAGAGACTCAGACCCTGTAATTTTGTTGTTGTTCTTAACTATAAGGAATGGTTAGATAGGTTTTTAGTGGAAAGATTTTTTTTTTTTACTCTCAATTAGGAAGCTTGAATATTCAAATTGCTGTTTTGTTCAGTACCAATTGTAACATTTGACTTTTTGGCAGTAGTATCGAAAGCCTTAATTTTTACAATCTCAAAAGACCCTTGAATGTTATAATGCATACTTGAATGACATTTGTTCAAATATGCAAGAAATATTAAAAATCTAGTGATTTCAAAAACAATAGGTGCTTATTTTCATCTTGTGAATGTGTATTTACCTTAAGTTCTTTTCCTTTTTCTTCCCCCCCTTAAGCTTTGGTGAAAAATACCTATTTGATTTACTTATGGGAACCTAGTATGAAAAGATATTTAATTGATCAATGTAGTAATAGTACTATTGAAATTTTTTGGCCTTCAAATCAGCATATAACTTCTAAAATTATTTATTTTATTTTCCATCTTCTTGAACTTGTTCAGAACATTTACCTGATGATATAAAAGCATTAAAAGATTTGATGTTTTCCCCATGGATTTGTATGAATGTTACCTGGAGGCCAGCCACTGAGAAGTACTGACTTTACATTCTTAAATTCACTTCTGTTGACAAAAAGAAAAGTATTTAATGATCTATTGCTATCTCTTATCCATTCTTTGCTGAAGAGATTATTCTTTTTCCTTTAACAAATTGTCTACTAAACACTGTTAATTTTAATTTTTTTCTCTGTGACCATAATGCCCTAGTATAATCAATAATTGAAGAAATTATATATAAAATTGATTTTTTTACTAAAAATCTAAATTATAGTCACTGAAGATACCCAATAAGATGCATCACTGTGTTAATAAATATATTTATAAACATAAGTTAAGAATAGTACATTTATTAGATTAGGTAGACATGACTTGAATACTGGTGGCAAAAATTGTTTAAAGAACAGAAATACAAGGAAAAGTTTTCACCTTGCAAGAATTTGCCTTTTTCTCTCAGAAGCTTTTTTTTTTATTACAAGTGATATTAAAGAAAATTCCAAGTAACTTTTTGCCAACTTCAGCATCTGCTACCACAGTAACTGTAGGTAATCCTGTTCTTTCTTTTTGCATATGCTCTGTTTTTATATTGTCAGCATTTTATGTTGAAGGAAGAAATGAAACATTTGTCTCGTGTGTCCTATGCAAACTGTATTTCAGGGTAGAAATGACCCCAGCTGGTGAGAGAACAGTCCTTACATAAAAATCTCAGGTGTAAAATATAGAAAGAATGGCAACATTAGTAAATTGCATTTTGCAATCCCATGGAATAATTGAATGAGTCATTAGCATCAATGACTCCTAAAACTATTAAGAGAGAGATTGATAATTTTATAATGAAAGGACCTGGCTATCATCACCTGGGCTTAGCCTCACTAAATGGGGACGGCTATGTATTATGTGTCTCCTGATGAGATTCTGTATTTACTTTGCAGTGCACCTGTGAAGTTTTCTTGCTAAGAAGTTAAACATGAACATGAGCCCTTAGCCCAACTGTAATTTCCATTACATATAGGAGAAAAAAGAAAAAATTATATGAACATGAATCCTTACATGAACATGAACCCTTAGCCCCACTACACTTTTCATTACATATAGGAGATAAAAGAAAAAATTATAAAAGAGGAAGCAGTGAGAATAATTCAGAACATCCTATATTCTCAGAACCAGCAGCCCGATTTCTCCAGCAAGTCATGGTATGAATATGTAGTAGGCGGGTGGCAAGGGGGATGTTCTTATTTAAAAGATAATTTTAAAACTTACCAGGTAGGCGTTTTTATGAGGTCAACTTTAATAAACTAATTGTAAAAAGATGCTTTTGGAGATATGTAGGGGAAGTTTGAATATAATGGTACTAAATATTAATGAAAGTTTGATAATTTTGATTGGTGTGCTAATCGTAATTACATAACAAAATGTCTTTGTGGTTGTATCTATACAGATGTTTAGGGGAAAATGACACTATGTGAAGGTTCTGCTTTAAAGTATTAGGAAAATAAAGGAAAAGAGGGAAAGAAAAAAGGGATAGAGGAAGTGAATATATCAAATGTAATGTTTTTATTCTTTATCCTAATATATTTTAATGCATCAAAATATGCCTCTCCAAACAATGTAGTAAAGACCCTTTTATTTTTTATTATTTTATTTTGTTTTATTTTGTATTAAATCATGGTTGTGTACATAAATGCAATCATGGGGTACAATGTGCTGGTTTTATATACAGTTTGAAATATTTTCATCAAACTGGTTGACATAGCTTTCATGGCATTTTCTTCATTATTGTATTCAGCCATTTATATTCTACATTTATTAAGTTTCAACTGTACTCTTCTGAGATGCGCCATAGGTGTGGTCCCACCAATTACCCTCCCTCCCACCGTTCTTCCCCCACCCCACCCATGCCCCATTACCCATATTCTTGGGCTATAATTGGGTTAAGCTTTCATATGAATGCTATTAATTAGTTTAATAGGAGGGCGGAGTACATTGGATACTTTTTCTTCCATTCTTGAGATA
Source organism: Arctocebus calabarensis (assembly GCA_963573935.1). NCBI lineage: Eukaryota > Metazoa > Chordata > Mammalia > Primates > Lorisidae > Arctocebus > Arctocebus calabarensis. The sequence goes on from CAUYON010120757.1 coordinate 33,678, forward strand.
CTTTGCTGAGGAACAGAATGATTTTTAAAGAAAACTTTAACTAAAGCATCTTTTAACTTTCATATAATTTCTTTTCTTTCTTTCTTTCTTTCT